>JAGTTH010002147.1:0-272294 GCA_022606485.1 Agraylea sexmaculata
GAAGTCATTGCTGAATTTATACATTGAAAAGAAATTGTTTGAAATTTTGATTAAAAGTGACAAAATTGAGAAAAAAATATTATTATACAAAGCATAAAATCGATGAGAAATTGTTGAGTTAAAAAGACCTTGGCTTTATGTTCAAATTCAATAATATTATTATCAAAAAATCAAATTCCATAAGCAAATTACTATAATTGTATAAAAGATTTCAAGAAGAATTTATTAAATAATTATAGGTGAAAATCATGGTTTTAAATATTTTATTGATATTTATGCAATTGTTTGTTCGGAACATTAATATAAATATTTGGTCTTGTCGTTTATCAACGATTACAAACTTACTAAATGTTACCAGTGAATGTGTATCTCTCATAGATATTCTTCTACTGGTTTGTTGTTATCTGTAGTGAAAATACATTCTCACTGATAATAATACGAATTCACTATACATACATAATACAATGCTTGTCTGTGCTGATGATTAATTACACTTTATTCAAAGAGCATATCACTTCACTTTCACAACTTTTGAACGATGCTTTATAATGCATTTTTAATGTTGGAAATAAAATATTTATCGCTTCAATTTGAAAGAGAAAAGTTCGTACACACAACATTCGCAATTGGTTCGAGTTTTGTGTCAGAACTTTTCATTTTATTACTTCGGAAATCATCTCAATTTTCAGATACAAATAAATACTAGAACTAGACACACATTTTATAATATATTATGTAAGAAGCGGGCAACAGACAGCAGTTGACATGAAATATTAAATGGAATAGTTTTCATACATTATGTAGTCAAACACAATACCGAGGAATTACTAGGAATAACAGAGTATTCAAGTTACCTTAACAAACAAATCTTTTCAATTACGAATAGCTGCAAATACATAATTTGGCCACTATACTAAGGAATAAATATAAAAAAATAATCGATATCGATATTTTATGTAAATGGTTCAATGCTGAATTTATTATTAAAAACCATACATTTATTTTTGTGCGAAATGAATATTTCATAACTTTGATAAGTACTCAAAGTTTGGAGCGGAACTTCCATTTTGGGGGGTGAAAGTAGATGATTTCAAACTTTCACTAACAACAAAATTTTTAAATACAGTATTTTGAGATATAAAATAATATATATTGGCTAATAATAAGAATGGATAACACCGAGATTGTATTTTAAATAAATTATTCTTACATACCCGTGTGATATAATTAATTTAATAAAATATAATCAATTTTAAAATCCAACACGACAACATTTTTTTAAATTCAAAACGGGCCAAATTATTTGACCATATAAAATATTACGGGTCAAAGATCTACGCAAATTATATGAAGTGTTGCTATACGATACTTACATCATATACTCAATCACTTAATAAGATTTTTTTTTAATTTTAAATATGCCATATATTACAATAAAGAATCGCTAATTTCTGTGTTATACTAACAATTTGTAGATACGTATTGTGTTAATAACCCATCGATATTGCAATAGGTAAAAAGAAGCTTATTTTAAATCGTACATAATAAATAATTTGTAGGTAAACAAACAATTCGTAACAATTGAATTGAAGTTTTTCTTAATAATGTTTGACGCATGTATTCTGTTTGTTTGATTTATGTGACTATTGTATGTTTATGAGTTGTTATGAAATTCTTTCTCGTCTGAGAGATTTATAAGATGTCTTATTTGTGAGTATCTAGATATTAAAACAAAAGATATTCGTGTTAATCAAAACAAAACAAAGCATGAATGTAATATAATAATCATATATGGTAATCCTTAGAAGCGAGGAATCCTTGTTTGATCCGCTAATTCTATGTAATCTGAGTATTTATTGCGAGTCTGCATTCTTGGTGTGTTATATAGTAAATCAATATTTAGGGGGTCCAGTATTAAAAAGGGGAATTTAGCCTCGTGGTGGTCATATATTAGCCAGGATAATGTGAAACAGAATTATATTGAACCTCCATAACTACTAACTTAATATACCTTTCTCACGTCAACGTTTATAAATATCTCATATAACAGCTCTACACAATTATTATTACGAATAACCTTTCGCTCTTTCACTTCGTTATATTCTCAATCTGCAATACGCATTTATTGGTAGCTATTATTAACCTATTTATAGATATTATATTATATATTTAGATTTGTTTCTTATCTCCGAAGAGCATGTGTCACTTTTAGACACGCGCATGACACTTTTGTTTATAGTACTGATCTGATTTAATAATTATAATAAATAAAAATAGCACCTCCCAATGAATGGATATATAGCATGTTATTTTGTGGTATAAGTAAATGCTTTAAAGGAATTCTCCCGTTTTTCGTGACTATTTCGTCATACTTGAAGAATTTTCTTATGTAACTTATAATGAAATTGGAAAGATTTATTTCATATAATCGACACTATAAAATCGGAAACAATTCTTTTGAATTTCAACTCCCCGTGCCATCGATACACATTTTTTGAAATCGACACTTATTGCTTCGATATTTGATCGAATTAATTATTCGATCGAGTATTGGCTTTTATATCGTATATTCTTTAAGAAAAGGTAAGAAGAAGTAGTAGGAAAAAAATTGCCTCATCACCAGATAAACTATTGTGCTGATGATGATGATATGTGATAATTTTATAAGAGTGGAGAATTTCACTAGAGAAATTTCCGTGCTAATAAAAGCTTTGATATTCAATGAATGCACCAAATGAAATTCTCTTCCGACTCAAATGCTACAAAAAGTAAAATGTTATTTAAATGATTACTATTGAACAAATACTTAATATTTAATCTCTTAGTTCAGAAATGATTTGAATAGTCATATAGTGATGTTGTAGTTGCAAAATAATAGTTGTTTTTAGGAAGCGATAAAACTTTTATAGCTCAATCCTGGTTTATATCAAAGCAAACACTTCACTCATAACATAACATCTCGCCTTGATCTACATACAATATATTTAATACAATATTCAGACGCAGGTGGACTAATCAATGGAGATAATCTTATAACCGACAAGCTGTTTGTGAATTGTGAAAAGGATATTGTAACCGGAAAGAAGGAAATTTCCATTTACATCAAAGAAAAGCGCCACGAATAATATTTAATCGCGCCAGCTTCCACAAAGCAAATTATTTCTTTTTAATATGCGGATAAATTGTACCAAAGAACTTAATTATAAATTCGTCATTGGTGATCTTCTTACAAATATCGTTTTTGTACGTAATTAAACCCAAATGGTTCCATTGTGATGTGACATAAACCACATTATTTCATACTTCGTAACTTGAAAAGCTAATTAAAATTTCAACTAAATAAGATGTTGTTCCTCTAATGGTGGATATAACATTATCACGACATTTCTATTAAATATAGAGAAACATTTGGTATATAACAAACAATCACTATCATCCTATCAAAGCACATAGAAAGTCAGGTGGGCTACAAAACACAAAACCAGCAGTCAATGAGTTAAACTATCGATTTAAAAAGCAGTGTGGAGTCTAGCCAGTTCTTCAGTTCAGTACAACTTGAACTGGTCGTATGTGGGACCTATTATGAATGAATTGCCTCTGACTGGCTTTTGTAATTTTTTTTTACATTTCTCTGATGCAAATGTGCATCGGCACCAAAAAACTTATATCTATAGAATATGATCTTCATACGTTTGAACGTGACTACTTACCAATACATGCGCATATTATACATATACCCATAGGCGGGCTGTGGGCGCCTGCAAATACTACAGTCACTCAAATCCGACAAGATAATTCTTATAAAAACTTCCGAAAAGATCATTGTTTACATAGTGACATCTTTGTCTCCCACATTTTCGACGTACTTTCAGGGCCGTTTTCTTCATACAGCTCTAAACTCGTGTGCTACATGACAATAGATTATACGAATTTCTTGTCATATACAAAGCCGATCATACACGATGTTTGTATCCAAGGCATTCCGGTTCGGTTCGTCACAAAACTGGAGTGGAAGGGAAAATATAGCATGAGCTTTAGCTTTAGCACGCCAATATCGTCTAGGTTTGACAGTTGGTTACACGAGCTGAATCTTAAAGCAACGCAATTTGCGCGTAAATCGCCGAGTGACATGCGCTCGAGAGGTGTAGGGCCGCTTTCTTTCACACTCGGCGATTTACGCGCAAAATGCGTTTCTTCGAGATGTTGCTCGTGCTACAGTGTCAAATCCTAGCTTGGGGATATCGGCGTGCTATAGCTAAATCTCAAACTCATGCTTTATTTCCCCCTTCCATTCCAGTTTCGTGCCGAACTCGTCAATTCAGCTCGATTCGCCTATATGCAAGTTCTCCTGAATGCCAGCGATACCAACATAGATTATAGCTTTAGCACGGCCTCGAGAATCTCTTGCCGCGTAGTACACGATTTAACTCGCGTTGTAGAAACCTGCCCTCAAAGTGTTATTTTGATCGATATCGACTTATTGGTTAGGTGTACATGGATAGTAATAATGAATACTTACACGAGCATGTGGTAAAAGACAGCCTTGACTCCCCTGGGCCTCTCTAGGAAGTTGTAGACCCGACTCTGCAGCCTCCTGTACCTGGCATCCCTGCGAGAGGCTCTGTAGCTGAGCGGCCGGCCCAGTAGCGACATGCGAGGCGCCCCCAGCCGGCCGCTTGCCGACCCTGCTTCACCACTCTCTACAGACTCTGCACTGCCGCCCTCCGCCTCGCCCCTGCAATTATTACTTAACCATTACCCACTATATACCCACATACTATATTATTATACACTTTATTATTCATATGAGAAACTACCTCGGGGTCACTACTATTACCGATATGTGTCTCTGAATATTCAGGTCAGGTGCACTCATAATACTTCAAGTTTATCGACAAAAGCTTCAATACACAAATGCTGCCTTTTCTATCGAGTTTCGATCGAAAGGCCTTCATCAAATAACAAAAACACATATTCGACACATCATTTATAATATTCTTCAAACTGTCAAGTACAACGCTTATAAAAGCTAGACTATTTTAAGAAGTGGTCGGGTATTGCCAATATACATAAGTGAAAAAAATATTAAATATTATTCTAAAAGACACCCACACAATTCACACACGAAAGTCACATCTGAGTACTTCCAAGATAGTGGCTTAAACTGGATTACTATTAATATTTTAAAAATGAGAGTTATTTAGACAAAAACACGTGTTACTTATTTGTCTGTCGGTGATCTTAACTATTACTAGTTACACAGGTCACCGACTTAAACCGAGTAAACCTGGATCAAGACGATCGATCGGGATTTTATTAATATTCATCAAATCTTTTAAAAAAATTGACTTGAAAGGGATTTGAACCCATAACCACAAAATTTGTAGCCGCGCGTCTTAAACGCCCTTGACGTGCATCGCCGTAAACACACACCGTAAAGACGGTAATAGAGTTGCTTTGCTGTACTTTTGATCGGTTTTTTGTTAATTAGTGCCTCGCCCGAGACATTAACTAACAAAAAACGATCATAAGTGAAGCTAAGTAACTCTACTAGCGTATTTACGGTGTACATTTACGGTAATGTATGCCTGGAAATCCACTACTTTACCCCTGAGCTATTTACGCTGGTATTTAATATATTTTTCAATAATTCTTACGATATCCTGCCGTCCCCTAAAATATTCTCATGTTAATTCAAGTCCATGTTATATATCAAAATGATAAAATAAAATCTGTCGACCGTTTAATTGAGGAAAGGGCATGGGAATTATGAGGCTAATTTGTAAATCGTGAAGGATCCGAAAGAGCAGCTCATGTGAAAAGGATGGGGATTAATACTAAGCCAAGGTATTATTTAAATATTATCATCAACAAAGCTGACCTAAATATATTCTCATATGCTGCACCACCTGTCATTTATTGTATTATATTATACGAGCATGGAAATTATGCATATTCAACGAGAAATACAGAAAGGTTTGCATGAATTCACGGTAACTCATTAAATTATACTTTATCTTGGTCTGGTCTGGTATACATTTTGTACTACTTTATAAAACAGTCTTGAAACACGTTCGAAACACTTTGACGAGTGCTTCTCTTTGTGTGTGTCTATGTATTTTTTCAAAAGGATATAGTGACTAAAACGAGGAGAGGAGCTCATTGAAATATTTGAGCAGAGGGAGAGGTATTGTGACTTATCTACAATAGTATCGTGAAGGCAGTATTGAACCACCCTGTATATAGTACACGACTCGAGAACACTGCCTATTTTTATTTAGAGAGGAATATTTAAGATGTAGTCTGAAGTGACGTGAAGATAATTGATTAGGGTGTCAGTACTAATTAGGCGTCATAATGGAGGCCTGCTTGCCTGGAAAATGTAACCATTAACATCTGTAGCACCCTTATAATATACACTATTACATAATTCAATTATCTGGCAAGAGATACAACACTAAATGTCCAGTTAAAATCACTTAAAGCATAAAAAAGCTGAGCGAGCACTGTGCCAACTGCAGGCATTCATATTGCCTTTTTACTCCAACTCTATTAGATTAACGATACTTTTACTTGCTGCATTTTTATACAGAAATCAATACATTGCGCTCTTTAATTATGTGGGAATTCAATTATTCATATACCAAGTAGATTTTTTTATTAAAAATGTCTACTCTTGTAAAATATAAAATTATCCCAAACAGGAATTTTTCGGCGTAGCAGGACTCGGAAGAATTTAATTTCATCTTACTTGAAGCAACCGGATTCTTTGAACCTTAATATTTCAGAATTGGTAACAAAAATTATCTCAAAACGCTTTCATAATTAGATGTAATTATGCTTACTGGATAATAATAAATTTCATTAATAATTCGGCAGATCAGTAACACAAAAAAGTATCTACAAATTGACAGTTTTCAAGGAAAGAATTTTTATATTATAAAATCTTTTTTAAATTAGTTGAACTAATCAGAGATATTACACATTTTAACATTATATTAAAGTGTATTAAAGTGAAAAATAATTCCGAAAAAATTAATTAAACTCGATATACCATGCATGAGCCTGAGATGAAAATTTTTACATAATATCTTTAAATAAGCTTCTGATATCTTAATGATCTTTTAAGAGTAAAACTGCATATCAAAGGGAACTGTAGATACTTTTTTGTGTGAATCACTCATTTAATTAATCAACACATTTCATAGGATATTGGATATTATATTCACATACAAGAATAGTGTATGGCGTTTAATAAAATATGAATGAGAGGAATAATATGGGTAAGAACATATTTCAGCCGTCAATCAAATAACTGAAATAAGACAGGCGGATATCCTGTCTAAATAATATTATATTCCTTGGAATAAATACATCAAAATATTATAAATACAGGCATTGTATGTTCCTTTGTTACAATATTATATTTATATGGAAAGATTTCCCAACACAGCGGGGATTGATCGAAAAACTATGTTCGTGGTACAATAACAAGAATCATAATTGAATAACAAACACTGAGTGGGCATTCTATTAAAATATACCGAAAACAAGGAAATGAAAGAAAGAGTGGATAGTTTGAATGATAATGATAACAGAGATGAAGTTTGCTGGAAGCGATCCAAAGATCATATCGACAGTTATCGACTCAATTTTGGCACAAATCATATTATTTTATATCGAATGTCCAACTCTAACACGTTTATATTTAACTGCATTCTAAATCCCACAATTGCGTCATCAATATACACATGAATTCACTATGTGTATTTATAGACTAACGATCATTTCGAAATTGATCAAAAGATGTATACTGTACATAGAGTAGAGCCTCGATTTAAAAGACTTTTAAGATTAAGAAAATTGACACACGTCATATTTATCATAATTGCCTTAATTTAATGAATAATAATTGTATGAACAATACGAGTATGTCTTCAATTGAATAAAAGGAAAGAATATGCATATTGGAATGACACCTCAATTAAGGGTCCAAATTTGACAGAAAGGTGTGTCGATGTAAATAGTGTTTAGGCCGACGACTTTTAAGATGTATAATACATTATTTTTAAATCAACTATTTTTTGTGTAAGTGTTGCCTTATCATTTAATACAAGCTTTTAGAATATTTTAACTTCAATTACAGATATTTTTATATCTACTTTATCCCATATTCAGTTCCAGGAAATTTAATTTTTGGTGTTGTAAAATCTCACGTCTGGGAATCACGAGTTATAAAGATAAAAGAATATATTTAGAGTAACGATATAAATGTGGAGTACAACAAAGATCAAATACAGTGCAAAGACCATTATAATTTAACTGTGGTATGTGACTCGAAGCTACTTTGACATTCAATCCCTGAGTTTCCTGTTTCAGCTCAACTCACATGTGTTTCCATATAATACATTCCAAGCTGGCAAATTATATTACAATGAGATCGATTTCAATTCTTATGAAGCATCATAGGACCTATTTCACCAAATAATTCCCCTATGTAATACAATCCAGGTTCATAAAAAGTGGGTACTGTAACAGGCAAAGCTGCTTTGTGTAGCTGATGTTTTTTCCACCATAATTATATTATTATGATATCTTAAGCAACGGTTTTGATAACAAAATTAGTTATATAAGGAGGATATTATTTTAATATAAGAGAAAACCTAAGTCTCCAAAAAAGGTACAATATTTTCTAAATAATGTTGCAATGATTTCAAACATCCTCTAAGAATATCATTGGGGCATAAAAAAATACAATTATATTTATATATAGAAAAATTGATACGTTTTAACAACTGGAAGATCAGAAATAATATTAATAAAATCTCGACAAGGTTTAATCTGATTTCCTGGATTGTAAGAAAACTAGCAATAGGTAAGATCACTGACAAGTATTTTTATTATTATTATTTTTATTTGATTTGATGACAAAATTCGGTAAACAACTAAAAAGCTCCTCGGGCACATTACTATTTCACATAAAACATCATTTGATATTTGATAAAAATAAAAAATAAAATGCATTTAATTATAAAAATCCATATATGAGATTTACATATATTCAATAAGGTTTTCGACATAAACAGAGCAAATTGGTTTTTGAAGCCATATTTTTTAATATAAAGCAAGACTTTACTACGGTAAAATATATGAATATCTTGAGAAAATATGACGATATTCTTGAGCCCGTATATTTTTATTTGACATCAAAATAAGATAGCGATGACAGCAAACAAAATCTTGACCATCCCTAGTTATAGACTAATTTAAAATAATCATTTATAGTTTATAGTCATAATATGCCATATAAGCATAACTGAATTCACAGTAAGAGTAGTTAAGCTATAAAAATAAAGCCAAGAACACGCGATGTTTCCAATGGTGGTTTAATTTCACTGTCGGTACAATAATAATTTATATAAAAGCATCCCGAATCCTGTTTTATGATTTTGCAAAGCGACTAACCGGTTTAGTATTGGAATATCAAGAATAGCAATGATATTGTACAAAATATTATATTATGCACAAGAGCACAAGATACTGAATTATGTAATATGCTAACACTGACACTTTTACTATTACGAGCCTTTTTAATATAGTACGTACCTTTGCTGACTCGGCTTGGGTTCGTATCCTTTTTACATGCCATTTTAAATTTAAATGCCTTATTTTAAAATATTGCACAACATGCTGTACATTCATTTTAAAAGTAAATACATATAAAGCTCAGGACAATGTTGTCAACCTTCGCATTGTTTGCTCTTATCTTCTTCATGTTTTTCTTTTCACTTTTGCAGTCAGCCTTTATTTCACAATATCGTGAAATAACTACTTTCAATTTTATATAAACATCATGTATTTCTCATTGAACCTCGGCCAACAGGGTGAAAAAATAGATTTCCATTTGGATTTTTGGATAATAACAGAATAATATTATAACATAAAAATATTTATAAAATAAAATTACTATTTTTAAATTTATAGTTTATTCCATGCATATAATAATTGCAGTATATCAAAATGTTGAAATAAAATAATAAAGCAATATTATAAATTATATCGTCCGTCGCAGAACTCGAATATCTTAAATCACTTCATTATAACCACTTAGACTAAGTCGGTTTATCATTATGCATTCATTATAATAATTTTAGTCAATATATACTATTTATTTTATTACTAAAAATAAAATACTTATAACTGGATAATTATCGGTTTCTCCGATTTGTTAGTGGGAAAGTCAAAAAGGTTTTTCCATAAGGGAATATATTTCCAGACAGAACAATCCAACACGTTTTAGTATTGCTGAGGTATATATATAGTTTTGTCCTTAGATTAGCAGATGAACATGTCCCCCCGGAGCTCCAGCGAAATAAAATGGCCTTTTATATAAGAATCACTGAAATTGTTTCATGAATAAAGCACGTCAATTATATTTTTATTTTAAAGAGAACATGTTAAATAAATCCGAGGTCCATTACTTACATATTCATATCGATCTAAATGTAGTATTTTTATCTAGAAGGTGGCTAAAATGGGGGACAGCTTCACATACAAAATGTGTTTACAACTTTACATAATTCATTCGTACTCACCCCTTTGATCTCGTGAGCCTAGAAATGTCTGTATTTTGTTAAGCAATCGATACTGTTAGATGTAAAGTGAACACACACCTCAGTGTTGACGTGATTATGAGTGAAGTGCATGGAAAACAGTCGAGTGAGTGAGTGGCTTAGTTAAATCGATGTGATGCCATTGAGTACATTTACTATTGATGACGTCACCACATTACTTCATATTAATATTTCAATAAAGACGGACACAATCAATATTCAATATCTGGTTATTTTAAGTCATTCGATATTCGCACACATGTGCTTGAAACTGTGTATATATGCTACTTTCCTATCTATTATATTTAAATAACGTATGCCCGCCGCCTGGGGTTGCCATATACAAAAATAACAACTAACATAATTATAATTAATGCATATCTAAAATCTCGAGTATTTCAATGATATTAATACAAAATTAAATACAAAATAATCATAGGCATATTTAATAATAATGCATCATAAATGAAAGATCTCAAAAAACAGTATTTATTAGGAGACATGCTTATAAAATATTGTCTACAAGTGGGTTTTTGTATTTTTTATGAATTATTAATCATTTTAATTACCAATTGATTGTACTCCGTATTAAAATAAGTAAAAGACTTAGTCTACAAACTTAATATTGTAACATCTAATAATAATTTATCAAAACTTTGTGTGTAAATTATATAATTAATAGTTTACTTTACAAATTCACACTTCTTCTGTAATCTAGAAATCGAAATTCAAAATATAACCTCCCTATTAAAAAGCAAGCAAGAATTAAATTCCAAGCAGTAAGTGTAAAAAAACATTAATAAATTGAAATCTATTATTTTAATTTGGACTCTATGCGGAAACGAAACGCCAATTCTCAAACAATTTTTCAAACCAACCTAACCTAACTTGTCGTAGTCAAAGTTAACTGCTGATTCTCTGTATGTATATACATATTTGTAAGACTTAACTGGAACATAACAAGGATTTTGCGTTTTAGCGTTTGTTGGAAATAATATTAAGTTTCCATCAAGGAGAGTTCCGTTTCTAATAATCTCAAATAACTCTTCCTTCCTCGTTGATAGGCTTTTTATTTCCTTTTTATTCAATATCTTAATCTTCCTCGCCGTCCATCATAAAAATTGGACGGTGATGGACAACTAATAGGTCATAATAGAGCGATAACTATTTTATTGGTCTTTGTTGTTGAAACTGTTACTTTCGTTATAGGTCGGGTCGAGTGAAGGGATAATATTTTTGTGAATGTGTTTCGTGTAAAATATGACATAATGTCAAAGCTAAATCCTGACCCACATGACATTTGCTTTTTGCCTTTTTCTTTCTCTCTGATCATTTTTCACCTTTTGCCCTCCCTTTGAACAATGCCTCTTCTAATTGGACCCAGATTTCATTTTACCCCATTCTTTTCATAGCAGAATGCATATCCATATTTATTAGACTGATTCTGTCAAACGATCACTTTGTTCTGACAATAACTCAAATGTTTCGCATTCGCTAATTTGATTTTATAACGTGTATGTATCAAGCTACAAAGCAGTGTGTTTCTATCTTCTCACACACATCTGATTTAATTACCCTGTTGTAATAAATTACCTAATAAGTTAAATAATGTATGTATTAGAAATCAATATTTTGAAATATTGTTCGAAAATTTGTTATACACATTTGTATATTATTTATGATTTACCTCCTTTGTGATATAATGAAACTGATTCATTCTTATACAAAATCGTGTACATATAAATAAATATATCATTAGAAAATTTAATAACTTTGAAATAACTGACTCGGATCAAATTTAGTTTTATTAGTAAATCAATCTGTTATTAGTATTGTAGTCATAAATTTGTAATTATTTTTGTTAATATAGAGTCTATTTTTGTTATTGTTTATTAATCCTCATATCTGTAAGTGGGTCTTTATTTTGTCTCCATACCTTTTATTATTTCATATATAATAGCCCTCATATCAAATAAAATGTTATTAAAATTCTCATGTTAGTTATAGGTAAAAAGATTTATATAATCTCTACACCTAAGATGTTTTGTATTATTCAAACTATGTAAAATTAAAATTTAATATGAATACTTTGACGCATTTGAATAATTAAAAATATTTTTTGTAAGTTCCTCAATTTTTATTTACTAGAAACAAGTAGTCTTTGAAGATAACAACATACAAAAAAATAATCAATTAAAAATAAATAGAGGCGTTTTATTTTAAACGTTAAAAAGAGAAATCGACTAAAAAACGATTTTGGTGGAAAAAATAAACAAAACGGAAAGGTAAAAAATGAGACCCACACGAAGCGCAAATGAAAAGCTTCATCGATCCCTTTGAATGGAAGACGAGTAAATTAAATGGGATATATTCGTGTAATATTTGTTATTTATGTAATGGAATTATGATTAGGTTGTATGTAAATAAAGTGATGGCGTTAGTGCTAGTGTAATAGCAATTAGCTGAATTATAAAGGTATAGGCACAATTAGTACAGGTGGAGAATGCTAACAGATTTCAGGTGATGTCGCATTATACTGGAGCCGAGCCAGCTAACTTAACTATTATCATATTATTAATATTCTATCACTGCCATTTATTATAATAACTACATCATATTGAGCCTATGTATTTGTATTACACGATACTAAGCAACAACACTGATCAATATAAAAGCTTATTCATTTTCATATTTAATTCTAATATAAAGATAAAGCTTTCGACTGAAAATTCTTCCCAGGTTATCAAACTTTAAAAATCAATTTTCTCAAGGCACGCATATATTATATAAATTATTATATAAGTATTAATAATTTACAGTAGTGTTAGATGTTTGTTACGGTTTGACTGTGTCCATTTTTATATCAAAATGTACTAATACACTCACAAACATCCACAACTAGACTAATTCCACTATAAAAAATAATTACACGATATCCCCTAAAAGGCTAAAGGCTCAGCCAAACAGAATTCAGAAATAGAAATCGAGTGGAAATATATAAAACTCATGTTAGCGTACAATTTGTCAACGAACTGCGCGCGCACAGGATTTTCATTTATTTTTATTTCAGTTGACGTCGAATTTCACGTTCTCTTTGGCAAGCCCAGTTACTTTTAACAAAAACCTAATGAGAAAATTTTAATAATTAATATATTATGAGTTTATTCAGTGGTAAGAGTTGTACACCCTTAATCTAAAGGTGGATTCGGATTTTTATGGCCGGTTTCTTCAAAAATTTAACTACCCAACTCTCGAATCATTTGCTGAATTTTGTGCAATAATTATTGTACGAAGCAATTTATGACGTAAATTAAAAAAAATCTTATTAAGGGACAATCTAATAAAAATGGGAAAACTATACGTATAATTATTTCTTTCATAAGTTCATATAAGATACAAATTGTCATGCGTTCAATTGTATTTTTTAGTTATATATTCGTTCAGACTATTGTTAGGCGTTAAGTAATTAAATCAATGAACATTTCTCTATAGAAGCGCCATGCAATATTACGTCATACATTCGAATATGCCCGGTCATTAATACATGTACATATTCTAAACCTTATACATATACACTCACACATACGAAGGCTGCGGCCACATGAAAATTGTAGTCCCTAAAATCCGACATGTTCGATAAACCCGACACTCGAGATAAGCAAGATCATGTAAATTGTTTACATAGTGACATATTATCTGTAGTTGAATATATCAAGCAACTTTTAATGCCGCCCTTAACCATATTAAGTGAAATAAAGTGTAATGTTATAATAAAGATCGACAATTAAACATATGAACGGTAGAAGCAGCGCCCCAAGCGGCTGATACACGAAACCTTTGGTGCTACATCTCATCTGTGCCTGCTATGGTTTTGACGTCTTTTAAAGTATTATATATATACTATAAGCTCATTTAATTAAATATATAAATATGTTCAGATTGTACTGTTTATGTGACTTAGTTCTACTATTCGCTAATAATTAGAGGTGCATCCATTTATATAGTGATAATATGGAAAGTACTATACCCAAAAGTGATATGTATAGCGTTATAAGGAAATAAATGAAACTCAGGCATGGTGTAATAAATGTACAAATGAGGTCGGCAAGTGTATCGAAGCAGGTCGACGGACGTACTAATTAAAATTCTCAAGTCTTAAAGAGTATTATAATGATGATGATGATGATAATAGTAAAGATGGTAATGAGTGTAAGTGTGAAGATGAAAGAACCATCCAGTATCCACCGCCAGAATATACTAAGTTAGTATTACTAACAGAGTCGCTGACATATTCTAAACATAACGCCGCTCAAACAATGCTAAATATTTTCACACTCGCCGTCTTCGATACTACTGTTTATTTATAATTAACATCATTAATAACTTGGCCGTTAACAATTAGGCCTACACCGTGTAAATGTACAACAAGTATTTCAATCATTAGATTGTGTTCCCTTCCAATGCGGTAAACGCCATGTGTAATAGGAAAATATTATATTCTATTGGCAGGAAATATGTATATTAGATCGGTATGTGGCTTGGGAAACTACATGTACAGTATCATTGGGTTATGTGAGGTCAGCGGCTTTCAATAAAGGCTTTGTTTCTTATATTGATTATTGTTATAAAAAATTAAGAGTGGCGTAATAGCTCTACAAATAGGTGCGATTCCCGCAAAAGTCAAAAAAATATTGATTTGATCGGTTATGACACCTGAGAGATCAGGAATAATATTAATAAAATTGCGATCGATAGTCATAATCCAGGTTTACTCTAATTTCCTGTATTATTAAGTTGGTGATTTGTGTAACTAGTAATAGTTGTATCTAAAAAAAACAAAATTAAAAATCCCATCATACATAAATAGTATAAAGTTTGAAAACCACTGTGTTATTTAAAACCATTTGAAAATTCACAATATTATGACTTCAATCTTAAACACGGCTGTCAATTTTTGTTGATACCTACTTTTGGAACGTATATTATTTTATCAAATTTATAAGCTATAGATCGATTTCGAGAAAAAGTGTCAACCATCTCTCTAATAAAAATAAGAATCTAGACAGACATCTTATGAGTCTATGTCGTATTTTTTTTATTAAATATAACCAAATACTAAAAATACTATCCGGGCGCACACAGGCTATGTGAAACATCACGACACAAAGAATTAAAAAATAAAAAAATTAGGAAATATATAATAAAAAACGCTCAAATATGAAGACTTTATTATCTTCTACATCTTACAAATTTTTCACAGGTAAGTTGATTTAGTACAACTTTACCAATTTGTAATTTAAATATATCTTCGCATGCTTTAAATATCCACCCGAAGGTAACATTAATGTGTGAACTTCGTGGGGACGAATAAAATATTTAAAGGCCAATTTAGCTGAATGGCTGGGCTTATAATCCCAGTTGGTTGTTTTTTTATCCGTAATTGCAACGTGTTCGAAATTTTTTTTATGGGTTAGATAATATAAAAACGTATCTACAAATTGACAGTTGATATAGAAACAACTATTAGATAAAATCATTGAGAGTAAAAGCGCATATTTAACTGATTTTTTATAGAGAAGTTATTATTTAATTCATTTTTTTTTGTTTAATAATTTAAAACGATGGAATGGATGCTGTTAATAAATGGAATCTATAATAGTTTTGGGAGTAAGTAGTGTTTGATATTTCCAATATGTAAGAAGTACGCGTGTGACTGAATATTTATGTCGGCAGTGTGTGCCAATGGCAGGTGACTCCAAATCAACAAGTGAACACAGACTTGCCAAGCTATTCTTTTTATTTTCGGCTTCTAAATATCCGATATCTATTAGTTGATATATTCTATCAGCACTACACTAATAGATCTAAGTGAAATGCTTTTATCCGAAACAAATGTGTCAATACACGTGTTGAAAAATTGCAGGAGAAGGAGGCTTTTATTTTAAAAGCTTCATAGTATGACACACATTTTAACTAAGGCGTCACGATATTCATAAATCCAGACAACGACTTACAAATGTCAACCAAATAACATATTTTGATATTTAAAACAACATTTTTATTCCATTTCCACATAATGTGTACAGCAACGTTGCGTAACCTAATAAGTATCCATGTGTCTAAAAAGAAAACTTTCATTTAATTAAATAATTAATTCACATTTGGCAGTGTTAAAATGTCAAATTTACCGCAAACGGCTTTGATTTGTGATATTTATGTTACGCCTCAAGGGTCCTTTTAGAAGACACAAAATTGAGTTAGGATGCCGATATTTACTTTTCGGTGAACAATTTAACTACTACCAGATTAAATAATCGCCTTTGTGCTTACCTTGCAATCCAGAAAATCAGAGTAAGCTTGATCAAGATGATCGATCAGGATTTAATTAATATTATTCCCGATCTTCCAGTCGCAGTAGAAATATTTTTTCATTTGAACCACAGTATTTGTAGTCATGCGCCTTATTCCTTGAACTACTACAATAATTAAACATAACTATTAAAACATACTGTTGACTTGTGACTAGTCTGAAGATTGGAATTTGCTCTTTAAACATAAGAATAACTCAGGGGATAAGACATGTAAGTCAAAAATTTTATCGGTTATTACGACTGAAAGATCACGAATAATATTATTAAAATCGTTTGATCCAGGTTTACTCTGATTTACTATATTGTAGGGTAAATACTGATTATTAAGTCGGTGACCTGTGTAACTAGTGATGAATTAATACGTTGTTGTGTCTATAAAACCTTGTAAACAAAAAAAGTATATTTTTGGATTGATTTTGATATATTATATTTAAAAAAATGCAGTAAACTCGTCCGTACTAGATATATTGTCTATACCATATATGTATAAATAATTTAATTCAAGATGAGGTATAAAAATCCATGGGTATTGGTGAAATAAATAGAGGATTGATGACAATGTGCCGAAAGAAAATAAAATAAGCAAGGGTAGTGTGATAATGTGGGCCTCGAGGTGAGGCCGAGCAAAGTAATCGAGTGTCTAATGGAGGTTGGCTTAAAAAATAGTGTGTTGTGACAGGTTGTAGAGGGAGATGTGTCACGATGACAGAACGATGGCGGTGGCGATGGCGGCCTGCCAACTGGACTAACTACACTGACTAAAGCCTCCCCAACACACCACCTAAATACTAGTCATCTTATATCACTTTGACGTCATCCCTTCAGCGCTGATAATTCATAAAGTTTCTTCAAACAACTCGTCATATTTTCACACAATTCGCAACCCAACCTTGCGTAAATACAGTCCTACAAACTACTAGTACATAATACTTCCTCGCTCGTTAGTCTGCACTCACTCACTATTATATATTACATCATATTAAAGCCTGTCAGCAAAACGAATATTCAATCCAAATTGAACGTCTCTCACAATTACTGCTTTTATATGACAAATGTGTTTGCTCCTTTATGCGCCCACATAAAAGGAATGTGAAATCAATCATTTCGTATCTGTTGATTCTGTAACATTCGCATGTTAAGAGGAAAATTCCAATACAAGCGTAATAGCTAAAGCGATAAGGCGAGTGACTATAAATGGTCATGGGTTCAAATCCCGTTCGAATAAAAAAAATCTCGATTAACGATTACTTTGAATTCAAGGATTGTATGTGTGAATACCGAGCCGCTACGATTTATATGAATTTCGAGTCATATCTGTACATTCCGTTTCTTCATGCTGTGTCAAAGTTAAAGCTGATCATAGCCGATGTTTAGATTGAAGCTATTCAGGTGCACCGAACATGAGTCGAAGCGACCAATCGAGTCCATATGGGGAAATATAGCACGAGTTTTGCTTTAGCTTGCTGATATTACCGGGTGAAGATTTGACAGTTTTTAACACGAGCTAAATCTTGAAGAAATGCATTTTGCGCATAAATCGCCTTTCGAAGTCAGGCAGGGCCGCCCTGTTGGTGACTTGTGTAAATGTAATAGTAATTCAAAATAAATTCACAAAAAATCAAAGCAAAATTTTAAATGTAAATTTTTTTATACAGTTGAGCTACAAAGTCTGATTTTAATTAAATACCGATTGATGGTTTCGATCTAGGTTTACTCTGATTTCGTGGATTTTAAGGTGAATACTGAGTTGGCCAGAGACGCCCTGTCCGTGACTTGTGTAATTGCAATAATTAAATACATCACCTACAGGTTAAATTCACAAAAAAAATCATAGCAAAATAAAGTATGTACTTATATAAATAAATAAAATTCAAAACTGAGATTAATATTAATTAAATCCCGATTAGGTTTGCTCAAATTTTCTGGATTTTAAGCTAAATATTGTGACAGTTAAAGACTTATCGATAACCTGTGTAACTGTAATAGTTAAAAAGACTGCACACATGATAAATAAGTGTGATACAGAATTTTCTGTGAATTAACAGATTGCCTATAAGTTAAATTCATACCATCTAGTATTAGCATACAACAAAATGTTACCTTTGAACAAAACTTTTAAGACTCTTTTATAAGAATGTCTTAATCTACTTTATTCAACAATGACGTCTTCATTGGCATAACAAAGGGGAGAATAGAATGAAAATCAAAGTAAAAATGAGCATCCCTTGGTAGACGGGGGTTGTGTTATTAATACTTGGAAATGATCTCAAAGAAGACCATGGTAAATATGAAAAGGGTGAATAAGACAAAAGGTGGTTTTCTTTTAATTATTTTATAAATATGTAATGTGATACATTTGATTGACAAAGGATAGTACATAATATAGGACGTGGTCTATTTGTGCGATTCAAACAACCACATTTTATAATTATAAATAAATGACGGTGAATTAAAGATCAATCAGTCACATGATTTTAATTATAAACATCAATCAAATAGAGAGAGTGATCAATATATCATTAAATATATATATATTTGATTCTCAGTGTTTAAACACTTTTTGACACAGATTTTATAGATTCTGTTCTCACATTTCTATCATAGATTTTGATGTAAATATATTGACATTGGTGACGAAGCGGACTTGTTTGTTTGCTTCCGTCAGATTTTTCTCCATTTCTGCACTTTTATAATGGAAGTAGTGATATAGCTCTGAACCCGCAGATTCTTGAAATACTTTATGGAAAAGTATTTAATCTGCTGTAAAGTGTACCACTTATTTGCAAAAGAAAAGAAAGCCCACAAGCGCCGAACAATTCAGAGAATTTAAAGCTAACCCATTTTTTTCAAAGATTGTTGACTTGCTAAGTGAAATTTAATTTTTTGATTAAATTAAATTATACATTTTTTAAGTGCGAACAACTTCAAGCAGAGTTGATTTTAATAAAGTAAAATATATTTTTTATATGGAATTTATTCAAATGCCGTAATAATAAATATCAGAACCCAACTATTATAAAGGGTAGCCTTAATTTAACTGAGAATTTTTTAAGATTGTTTAGGGTACCGTGAAAATTGTTTTTTTGTTTTAATTAACAAACACAGTTTGAACATCGTTTATATCTTTATTAATTTCAGAATAATATGGAATAATAAGCTGCAGTCAGCTTATTATTATTAGCGGAAAGAACTACTGAAGAAACTGTGAATTTAGTCAATCAAATAATTATTTTTAATGCTTTAAAGTTCACCTAGTATAACTATAAAGCCCAATATTACTGAGAACTCATTACAGATTATTTATGTGTATTGTTATGCATAAATGATAAATTAGAGCGATGAAGCAGGATATGACAATTTAATATAATTATTAAATGAAACTGCATGTTGTATGGTGGCTGATTACAACTGAAATGCATTGGAAATGTTATGCACCACTGAACAAAGTCCCAACTATTTCTATCACTAAATCCTATCACATTATGCTTTCAAATCCACACCATTTGACAGAGTTATTGTGTAAGTACATACCTGTAATACTAAAACCGAATACTGGGTGATGTTAATAAAAAATATCACTTGTGCATTCACCTTGTTTGGTTCATAATAATAATAAACAATATGTGCTTGTTTCACTTGGGAACATTTAAATAAACAAACAGTGACGTGCATGTTGCATTATATACTAGTACATCATAAATTCTACGAAAAACATAAAATACTATTGATTTTTCTATATTCAATTTGACTACAAAGAAAGTCATTAAAAATTATATGAACCTTCGGCGGCTGAAAAAGTTCCGCAAACCGTAAATCGCATTTAGTTACTTTCATAAAAAGAATTTGAGTTTTTCACATAGACTGAATAAAATGATTTTACGATCGAACGATAATGCGACATTACCGTAAAATTGTACGTGCTTTCTTTATATTTGAGTGTAAAATTCCTAAAGATGACGCAATGTGATAAACAAAGTGCTATAACTAAGACACATCTGTAGTAATGCTTAACAAATCACCTTGATATATAATATAATAATAATCAGCGGTGGTGTAATAATTAACTAAGTGATGTATCAAGTGTAATGTTATCAAGTACCGAGCATCCCACAAGACATCTATTAGCGCCATAGTCAACCAGAACTAGCCACTCTTCATTATGAACACTGAAAACAATAAAATCATAATATATGTAGATGTAGACTTTTGTACATAGCGCGTCAAAATACGGGGCCGTGACTGGGACTTGAATAAATTCTGTTTTCCAACATATGTACATACATACATACATATTTATGTACTAAAAATAAGCGAATAAGAAAACAAAGCAATTTTGCCAAAGAGACTCTTCAGGGACTAACTTACTGGTTTTGATTTCTCTCTCGGCAGACTACTCTTCTACAACAACAACTTTTTTATATTTTATAATATTAATACTGTGAAACCTCGATATATGTATATACGTCTGCTTTGATAATTGACTTTCCCACATAATTGTTCCTGAAAATTTGCGCGAATTTCGAATAAAAAGATTTAAAGTAAAAAAGAAAATAACTGAGGAATTAGAAAACCATACTGGTAAAATTAATCCATAATTTATTAAAAAATATATGATATTTTCATATTCTACTTTGTATTCGCATTCAACCGACAGCACCGATATTAGAAGATGTATAAATATAAAGATTGCAGACCGAGGAGACGAGCTTGAGTGTGGCAACACTTTTTCTCTCAATTTTCTCACTCATACGCTTGCGGTATTGCTCAGACTCGTCTACTTGATCCACCATCTTGATATTTATACATCCAGTTGTCTGCCATTCTTATCGAAGGTAACAATTCAACTCACTTTTATAATATTTATGACTTATATGTATGTATATATACATATTATATTATGTCATACTGCAGTACCACTAGAGCATTACAGGAAATCCCAAGTCGCAGTGATGATAATGCAGCACTCGTCAATTGAAAAGGAAAGAAGATGACCTATTATTAATTTATAAGAAAAACCGATTGGATCAGTTATTTTATACTGTATTAAACTGAAACATTCATGAAATATGAAATCACCTCGTTGTAACAATTATCATCAATAGCCTCATTAGTTAAAAAGTGGTAATTGCACTTTATACATATTCAACAATATATTTTGTTGCAGGGAAATTCAATATTTTTTATAAGCATACGATGAAGAATCTGCAACGGATTCGAAACGTATATCAAGGTTTCATTTTATTTCATTTGTAACAAAATGTGGGATTTTTACTTTGATGATTGATCGTAAATCAAGTAGTAAAATTCTTCAAATTATTATCTGAGTGTGGTTAGTTTTTTTAGTATCTTAGTATATGGGGATTGTAGTCTGTCGCGACAGTCCGATGAAAAAATAGTAATATTATGGAATAAGACTGCCAAATATTACATCATCCCTTAAGTTTATTATTATATTGTATTTGGACCAGTCTTAAAAATCAATTAGACCAAAATACATCATGCGATCACAAATCCCAAAGGTAAATCAATGCATTCATGGATGTTGAATAATACCCATAAGAAATGCATTTTAAATATTAAAATGCTTGTTTATAAAGATAGGAGTTGGCCCGGTATTTTGCGGCAATTAATATGTCCAATCCAAATTACCATAGTTTGATAATAAATAAATAATATTTTTAACGACAGCATAGTATAAAGCAGACAGTGTTAGAATAAATATTTTAAAATGTGTGAAAGTAGAGTATTGTTCACCAGAATAAAAGCAGTATTGAAAAGAGAGAAAAGCAAAGACTCTGCTTTAAGGTTGTTTCTTCTTCGAACATAAATATTATACTTTTCTTCTTATTATTATTTTTATAAAACTGATACACCCACATTTTATCGCTAAGAAAATAAGCCGATGGATTATTTATAAAAAAGGATCTTACAATTGACAGTTAAATATATATATAAAATATAGTTACGTTTTCATATATGTTTATAAATCTTCTGATATCGCAAAATATAACCGTTTTTTTATATTCTTATTATTAATTAAAAATATTAATTTCGTATTTACAGATACAATACACACGCGACAGACACTACTGAGTACTTCAGAGAAACAGCTGGTTCTAAGATGGTGGCTTCTTAAAAAAACTTTTCATATTTTTAATGATTTTTTAATTTTTAATTAATAATAACAAAAGGTTTAAAAAATATTTATGATATTTTTTCATTTATTCTTGCAATACCCTACCACCCCCTCATATATTCTCAATTAATTCAAGTCCACCCTGTAGATAGAATTAAAGAGTAAAATGGTATATTTAGCCCAAGTAACCCATCAAAATAATAATATTTCGTAAACTTTAATTTATTTCACGACTTTCATCTTTTAAGATTCTTCTTGCAGTTATATTTTAAAGCACGGCAGTTGCGCGGTAATTTGACAAAATGGGTAAAAGTTGAAGAGTTTACTTTTATAGTGCATGTATACATAGCGTTGCAATGGGCAGGAAAGTGTTGCCAAAAAGAAGATAACCAGTAAAGTGCAACTTATGCATACATACATATAGTCGGTTAAACCACAACTTAAACCGAATTTTCAACACCAGTGACTCGTGTTTTATCCAGTTATACAAGTAGTGGTTGATGTGTATTGCGGCCTAATTCCACAGTCATCTTAGTGAGTAGTATATAGCTCATAGTCATTGATCACATATGAACTATGATAGGTTTAGTAAGTATGTAGTGTGACAAGACAAGACATGACAAGACAAGACACGCCACTGACTAAATAATACAGTGTAATTCAATTAAAGACACAGACATTCACTAAAAAGACACGCAAATCGCATTTCATCTGAACACGTGAACTTTCATCGACGATTATACAATGCAACTGTGTCATAAACAATAATAGGATTATCTGCTGATTCAACATGGATTTCGAATAATTATTAATATTTATTAAAAGCAAACAAATTATCATGTACAGGCAATAATTGGTTATTATCAGGGATGCTTGATGAAAAATTATTATGTATATCAGAATCATTTAGGTTTTTTCAAAAGCAATGCAATATTCACAATATACTATTTTCTATCATTTCTAATTTTACTGACTATGCAATTTTCCCCATAGTTCCCCATAGTATAAGGCCGGCCACACACCTACAGTTTTTCCTGTTCAGGCTAAACTAAAAAAACGTAACAAAATTTACTAACGATACATCAACATACATGATAAATATTACATTCAACAAGAGTATTTATTATATTGATATAGATAGAGAGTATATTGGGGTGTCGATCTCAAGTGTAATAAATTATTATTAACACAAAAATGAGCGCTTAACCCTGATTTGCACTCATATTTGGTTCAATTCTCTCATTGGTGGGACAAAAGATTCTAATTTTAAAGGCCCGGCCACAACAGAACGTGAAATCCATTCGCAGCGAATTGTCAACGGGTGAAAATATATGAAACTCCAATGCGCGCGGAGTTCACTGTCAAATTGTATTAGTGTGTAAAATATATCTTCAAAAATCTTTTATAGCATATTAATAAATTACGTGTATTTTAAGTGAAAACCGAACCTATGTACATATATGGTTGCAGCAAAATATTTAATCTTTTAAAAATAATATCAAAATGCCAATGATTTTATTCTCTTCTTCAAAACCGTCAGTTTTTGTTACTGACCCATCGATTTACAACGGAAAAACTCAATATATGAAAAATTTCCACCATGGTGTCTTTGATGGTTATCATTGTGTACGCCTTGGGTGAAGTCTACAGTCGTAAATAGTAATCCCAAAAGGTTGTTACTGTGTTGTAGATGTGAGTTTTAAAAAGAGTGTAGTGTCGTGATTGTGAAAAGTATTGTGTATAGGGATGAAGAGTGTTCAGTAGAAGGGAAGTCTCCCAGGAAATCAGGCAGGCCAAATGAGGGTGGCGGCCACCAAATACCAGCAGAGCCATCAACCCTCTTCCTGGCTCCAGAATCCAGAATCCTGACTCGATACAATTATTAAGATACGGCAAGGGCATCTTACACATATTTCAGGGGCCTCTCGCGGCCAAGTCCAGCGATTATGAAATGAGGAGCACATGTGGGTCATTACCGGAGCATCACTATTAATAACTGAGCGGTTATAATAACACGTGCTTATCGCCGGCCAAACAATGTGGACTCTGTCAAATACCACCGACAACATTCACTATACGTGACTTTAAATCATCATATCCGGAAAATGGAAAATAAAGATTACGCACTGTGTATGTATTTCAACATTCATTTGATTCGGTCGGCCGCTCGAGAAAAAAAACAGTTTACTGAACGAAATGCGGTTTTATTGCTTCATAAAAGAAGCAGTTCGAGTAAACATTTCAATGAGAGATTTCTTCACCGACATCTCTTACATCAACACCTCGTCGATATAAAAACAATTATAAACACAAGTGCCGAAATTAGAACAATGAGAGTAATTATTATGAACGAGGGCAAGAAGCTGCGGCCGCACACGGCTCCATTGTTTGGGTAACAAGCGTTCGGTCAACAAAGACATTATCAATTGGCTAAATGGCCCATTACACCGAATAACTACCTGAGCTACACTAAACTCGACCAATTATTATCCCGCGACTAATTGCATTCACGTCACTCCGGGATAAACAATACAAAGATGGCCCAGTCAAAGACGAGGCTGATCTCTATTCATAACACAGCAGCCAAGTGGACGCTTCTGATCAATCATTCATGCTAATATTGGGTATACCCTGCTTCTTTCAACGAATATTCTACACTACTCACTAATACGAACAATTGAATGAATCTCTTCAAAGTAATCACGCCGCGGGGAATAATTATCCCATTAATATCCCATGGCGAGACACAATATTATTACAATATATGTACAATGTTAAATAATATTATACTATAGTATATATAATATTATACGTAGTCGTAGTTTGTCTTTAGTACCTTCTAGAATAATCAAAAATATACTAAACTAATGGTTTCCTATGTGTACATCACCAACGTACACCGTAAATACGATAGTAGAGTTACTTAGCTACACTTACGATCAGTTTTTTGTTAGTTAATGGCGAGGCACTAATTAACAAAAAACCGATCAAAAGTACAGCAAAGCAACTCCATTACCGTCTTTACGGTGTACGTTTACGGCGATGCACGCCTAGGAATCCCAAGCTTAAGATTTACTTTGCTATATTGTTGGTTTAAGCAACTTTACTACCGTCTTTACAGTATATGCACGCCTAGGAAACCCAAAGCGTTATATGTACTAGTCAAATACAAAAATAGACAAAATCATTAACATTTTTGAAAATTTGTTTTAAAATATCATTATCTTAAATGTAATTCACACCGCAAAACTATCAATACCAATTACCAAGCACAAGTTAGTTCGCGTCAACGTGTGTGTAAACATTGAAATTTTCTCCAAAATTATAAGAAACAAAGAGTGTATCCGATTTATCCTTTTTACATGATTTTGTCTCAGTCTTAATAATAATTAATAAATATATTGTGTTAAAATGAATGTGTAGAAGTAGTAAATGTGACACATACTCTACACATTTATTAAATGAAACTTGGTATAGTTTTGACTTCCGCGAGCCCCAAAAACTGATAATTATTCAGCAATGACTGATAAAACACAGTTGTACGTTGTGAATAGAATGGTAATTAATAATTGAGTAATTTCCATAATGAATACAATAGAATGACTAACCAAAGACAGTGTGTTGTTATTGTTTAAGTCAAGACATGGTGGAACAAGCCGACGAGAGTGCGCTGCGATCACCGGCTACAGAACACATGCACTTACTGCTGTAGTCACAGAGTAACTGAACAACTGAACTGCTCACCTGCCCCCACCTGAGCTACGACAACCCCACCACGACCACCCCACACCCCACACAGCCCACACAGCCCACAGCCCACCCCTGCACACACACACACGGTCGTAGACCCCTGCTTTTTGCACTGCACTGCTACATTATGATAATTGATTTATTATCACCATCATATGTTTACTATTTTTGTATTTTCATTGCATACACAATCAAAGAGATTGTGATCGTTCGTAAATTACGCATACACTTCAATTTGCCCAGCTTGGTCTACTGCGGCAAAAACTCATATCAATACAATTCAAATTATTCAAAACAAGTGTTTTAAAATGGCCTTAGATCTTGAACCTGGCACATATCTTAAAGAAGTCCACGAAGACATTAAATTAAACATGATCAAAGAAAATATCGCAGATTTGATTAAAAAAACATTACGCTAAAATGACTAACTAACCCTATCATAAGACATGCAAATAAAACCAAATATGCTTCGAGGAAACGTAAGTTCATTTTACCAATGCACTTCCAAAACTGATATTAATTTTAAATATAAAGTGTTAATTTCTAATAATCCACTCAACTCAAATTTGGTTATACCCAAACAAACTGTTATTTAGTTTTTAAGCATTATATTGTGTTAATATTGCTTTTATTGTTGATATTATTTATAAATCTTCATATTTGTAAATGGGTTATTATTTTTTTCCCCATTCTATCTATAAATTTAATACTATTATTCATGTGAAATTTAAATAAAACATTGTCATGTTAGTAATAGGTAAAAAGATTTATATACTCTGTACACCTAAGACTATTTCCAAAAATGTATTGTTAAATAACCATAATAAAGAAATTGTAATATATATAGTCTAATCCATGCAAATAACTAAAATGTGATATAATACAATATTGGAACTGATCACCATCAATTATTGTAAGCTGTAAAAAGACAATTCATAATACTCTATTCGCTATAACCAAACACAAACAAACAGCCCTTCATACACACGTTCAGTTAAACTGTAAATTTAAACTGAATGTATCGTATGTGGGGTTAAGTCAGGTCAGTGAAACTCGATAGGTGCAAATGACAGTTAAACTGAACGTGTGTTTGGCCTATTTTCATATAAACAAAAATTCACTAACTTCATTGTTCTTTTACAATTTAATTAATTTAGTTAAATTTTGTTTAAATGCGTAAAGTTGGGCAGTTAATTAGAGTGAACACTTTTTTGTCGCTAGTAACTGCGAATAGACTATAGTCTTTAAAGAACTAGATGAGCTTAGTCGAAAGGTCTCATACAAATTGACCTGAATTTTGTAAATAACTTAAATTTTTATCACTATTATACAAAACCACACTTTTTAAGTTTGTTATTTAAAGAGTTGAAGAAGGTCTCATTTTTCATCATTAACTAGAGATAACTGAAAGATTATATCAATCAATTAATAATTAGTCATTTATAATAATCAAAATGAATAAATATGAAATTAGAGGGTTGTCGCAATATTATTACTGTAAAATTCTGAAGTCAAATGCATGAAATGGAAAATTGTTTGAAATTTGGATGTTTTCCCAAGAAAATGACGGGGCGAAAACTCTACAAGGAATGTTTTATATTAACATAATATATAAATACCGATATTAGAGAAGAGAAGAATAATATGAAGTAAAGGACACACAAGCAAGCACGACCAAGTCACATGAGCAACTAAGTCCCCAAATAACAATACACTTTCATCTCCCTCTCCGAATCACAACCACCCTACATAATTATATGATTGACATAACATCGAGACAAGCTCACTTTGAAGTGTGTCTTTAAGTTATTAATATTGAAGAAGAGTAACAACCCAATGAGACAACATTCATCCACAAGTTCACCCCATCCCCCAACCTGAATAATGTCCACCTGAAACGCCACCATTTGACTCACTCCTTTGTCCGCGTCTGTAAAATGAGGCACATGCTCTTCGAACCTGAAGCATGAATGTATTAGTACATATACCATCAGCTCTCATTTGAATTTCAAAAAAACCACGCCCGACTTTTTTATGATATTCCAAAAATAGGGCACGTCTGGATTGAATAGTCGATCAATTTCATAGGCGTCATTCAGTTATTTTGTGTGGGAATCAGATTTTAGCCAGAACCAAGACCGGATTACTTTAAATGCAACATAAAGAGAACAACTGAGAGTTATTAGGACTACGCTGCAAGTAATTAAAAGTAACAAATCGAGACAACGACGAATGAGTCGTTAAAATAACTTTTGATTTGGGAGATAATAAACAAAAGTGACGTAGTATTGGATGATAAGCATATATTTTTTCCCTCATTTCAGAGTTTCCTAGGCCACCACACAGCAATAAGTTCTTAAGATTAGCAATTAATATTTCCGTTTCCAGAATCAACAACAATAACCAGCATAATAGCTCAGGGGATAAGAAGCGAAGCCACAAATACTGTGGCCATGGGTTCAAATCCCGCTCAAGTCAAGAATTTTTTAATTGATTTGATCGGTTATTACGACTGGGAGATCGGGAATAATATTCATAAAATCATGGTCGATCGTCTTGATCCAGGTTTAGTCTGATTTCCTGTATTGGAAGGTAAATACTGATTATGAAGTCGGTGACCTGTGTAACTAGTAATAGTTAAGATCACCGACAGACAATTAACACGTTGTTGTGTATAAAAAAACTCTCTCCAAAAAGCTCCATCAGAGATGTAGATTGTCTGGTATTCCAGACGACTGTTTTCTCTTAATAATAATAATAAAAAAATTAAATAATAATAACCTCTACACTACAATAGAGCTAAAATAATAAAACGCTCTCCTTAAGAATAAAACTACTTAAACTAATTTTTAAGCCATACACATCACGGTTAAATTACTCATCGAGAGCATATTAAATCATTGAATCCTGTTTTTTTATCATTATCACCAATGAACTTGCCAATGCCAATGAACCAATATACGATAGAAGGAGCATGAAATTGATCTCCATACATTTGATCGCGTTATATTACTTATATTAATATTAGGACCTTTGATTGCGCAATTTTGCATCTTAAATGAAAGAATATCGCTAGAAATATTGTTAACACTTATTTATACAGAGTTTTACACAAGTCTGTAAACAACTTTCATCAATATGGTTCGGTAATCTTATCAAAGGCCAATTTACATCCAGGGCTTCAGGATGTATCAACATATTTAAATTTTCCCATTTCGCATCATCGTTTTCGGAAACCGAAAAAGAGAATATTTAGTATTGTGAATATATTATCCTCTATTCTCGCTGCGGCTTTGTCTGATCTGAGCAATTTGTAGAGTAAGGAGGGTAATGGCTTTGATGTTTTAAATACGACCTTGATCGTAGGTATGAAATGTATATTATGGGGACTTACTGTAGCTTGGTGCATGTGGTGGAGTGTGGGCCGAGCAGGGCTATGGGGCCCCCTCGCTCAGTAAAGTGGACCTCCTGCCTCATGTGGTCCTGAGCGAAGCCCACTCTTTTAGGGGGCGCACTCTTGGTCGGGGGGGCGTCCGTGGCCCTTCTGAGGAGAGGTCTGGCGCACAATGATGGTGAATCTGTCGGGGTGGGTGTCCACGTATCAGGAGTCATCGCAGCTTGCCTCTTCTATCATCACTGTCACTACTCTACTCATCACATCATCACTGTAACAGAGATACGACTAAGCTGTAGCTAAGCGTCTACCAGTGGCGAGACTCTGGCCGCCAATGAAGCTAATTGCCGAGAAAAGATCACAAGAGAACACCCACACCACTCTCAGGGTACACTCTCTTTAATCTTACAATCAATTACAAGTACAAACTTTTAATCTATTCCGCTTTCAAATACTGGAGCTGGGGAAATCCATGGGTCTGAAACATTTTTTTTTCTAAACAGCCTACATGCGAGAAAAGTTTATGTGAAAAAGACAAAGACCAGCGAAGAGCTTCAATTAAGCGAAAGCAACACTTTATAAATCTAATTTATTTCATTACATTCTCTTTTTTGTTTTTATACAATATATATTTTTAATTTATAAATACATGTTTATTATTCAAAAACACCTAACTATGAATGGATTAATAGCAGTTTGTATGAGGAAATTTACTTCGAGATACGAGTATTTCTATTTCTATACGAGCAAGCTTGCAGAATGAATTAAATTCGTATGTCAAGGTACCACTGCTGTATACAACGTAGTTTAAAAATAATAGTTTGAATAGCTTTACACGCCTTGATCTGATTGTGAATATATAAGTTTGCAAGTGTTATTGATAAAGTATAAGTGCGAATTTCCCGGCAGTCAACATCAGCTGTGGGCGCGCTTCTTATCACGGAGAGCTTTTCCTCGTGTACGAATTATAAATAAGCGCGTAGTTATTAATAACCGATATGCTGGTTGAATATAATGTGTAATGTAGGGGCTATGGATACAATAATACCTAATGATATAATATCATGTGGCTGGAATACGACGTGGTGGTATAAGAATGCCGGCCACTGTGACTGCCGCCGCCCACCGCAGTCACCTCTCCACTGCCATCTACATCCCAGACAACCTACTTCTCTTTCTACTCTCTCCTCGTTATACTCACAGCTGTAGCTGTAGCTGTAGCTATGGCTGTAGCTGTAGCTGTAGCTGTAGCTGTAGCTATAGCTGTGGCTGTAGCTGTAGCTGTAGCCCCTCCCTCGCCTCTCCCGCCATATTTATTCAAATATCACAGCTTATTCGCGTGCCGATAAAGACATCTTATCCACACGTTGCGTCACTCAGAAAAACCGAATGATCTAATTTGCTGTTCCCAGTGGTATGGCGAGAGGAGGGGGGGGGTGCAGTGATGTGCCAAGGTCAAACGAATATTATAGTATTTTTATTTATTTATTTACGCCCCAAGGAGCTTTTTCGAGAGGGTTTTTTAGGTACAACGTGTTAATTAATTGTGTGTCGCTGATCTTAACTATTACTAGTTACACAGGTCACCGTACTTACCTTACAATACAGGAAATCAGAGTACACCTTGATTACTTGATCGATTGGGATTTTATTAATATTATTAAGTCGTAATAACCGATCAAATCATTTTTTTTGTTTGACTTGAGCGGGATTATAATCCTTGACCACAGTATTTGTAACCACGCGTCTTATACCCTGAGCTATTGTTCTAGTTTCTTTTTAATGTACTCATATCAAGAAATTCGACTATCAATCGAGTGTTATATCGCTTCATTAGATGAGGGAAAGAGATAATACTATAATATTTGTTTGAATTTGGCAGATCTCTGTCTACATAAATGGTGACGGCAAGGAGCAGCTGATCTATGTAGTTGTTGCAATTAACTTTTGAATGAAAATGAAATTTTATTAATTTACCTTCCGTAATAGTTAGTTATTTTTACAATTTCTTTATTAAATTTCAATTTAACATTTTTTGATAATACAAAACATCTCATGAATTAGACTTGGGTGTACATAATACTAATAAACCTTTTTACCTTTACATAACACGTGAATTTTCATTTTTATTTGATAAAACAATTATTACATTAAATAATAAAAATGTGCAAAAAATAAAAACCCATTTACAATTGAGGATTAAGTGCTACACAGGAATAAATTGTTTTTTTATTGAAATATGTTAAAATTTCAAAATCATAACGAGTTATTTCGATAGCAGGCCGTACAACTGGATGTATAAATATCAAGATGGCGGACCAAGTAAACGTAGAAGTAATGAGTGAGACAACACTAATGGTTTAAACGCGCTAAATATCATTTGGTGTGAATTCTCGATAGTACATAACTCTTCATTACTATTGTTTAAACATCTTGTTACATTACAGTGTTGCCTCGATCAAACTGCTTGGTCCACCATCTTGATACAGTTGGTATACATGTATCGATGGTGTTGGTTTTTTACATTTTTTCAAAAAAAAATCTATTGTCTTATGTAATTTATTTAGTATTCAAACTCAATGCACGACTGTTATCAAATTTTCTATGCCATTGGCTTTGCCTACATTTTAATTAACTATTTTTTTTAAGTGAAGCCACACATAATAAGGCGTTATTATGCTTGTTTCTATTGAAAGCGAATAGACCATATAATTAGCATCTGCCTTGAACTATATTAAATTCTATGGTATTCTTGTTACGTCCTTAAACGATTCCTACAAGAAAACACATTAAAACTCACAATCTTTAAAAATAGCACTGATGCACAGGAAAAAATTCAACTGTGTGCTTAGCAAAACAATAAAATGTTTTTTTTTATATACAAATAATCTAATTAATTGAGTGATTGAAACATGTTTCTGCTATAACTAAATGTGTTTTCCTCTTTTACTAGAACAGCATTAGCTAATACAAAAAAAAATTCCACCAAAAGTTCTAAAGAATTTAAACTCATTTTCGTAATTTTCATTGAATTCTACCAAGACGATGTCTTCTTTATTGAAATATTAGGATAGCGTCTACCAAATTAACTCATACCAGATACAAAATTCCTTTTATACAATTTTCAATTATTTTCGATGAAGAATATGTGTGAATTTAATGCTTTTGAGCGCAAAATCCAATACTTGATGATGCTATTTAATGTTGAAGAATAAAAGTGGCCAAGGTTTAAAATTGAAACCAATTAGTTTTAACAAAATATTTATTTATTCTTCGCAGTCTTTATTTTACAATTATGTATGTATGCTAAAACGTAAGAAGCTCGAACTTCTTGTAATAAGTTTTCTCAAAACATAAGCTTCATAAGAGTTATTTGTTGTGTGAGATGATTCACAATAATTTAGAATATTAAGAAGGCATTACTACCAATATGTTAGTAATATATTCATGATACAAAAGTAATAAAATATAGAATTTTCTTTTATTCAAAATACATATTATATTTTTCAATATCAATTCACAACGACTTAGATGACATCACTTGACAACTCCTCGGTAATTTAAAAGATGGTGAAAAATTAAAAGTAAGCTCTTCGAAGTGTTGATGTAAAAATAATCTTTATATATTGCCAAGATAAGTTTTTTTTTACTCACATACACCATTACAATACGATAAAATATTACAATCACAATACATACTGTGAAAAATTATACTATAAGTTGAATAATCAACCTCTGCTAGTATTCACTACCATAGCAAAGGGACAAAAAATTATTAAAGTCAGCAGTTCCCAATTTACAGTTACTCAAAATTATATTTGATACTAATTCAAGAATGCATTAAAAAATCAAGAAGAAAAAAGTTTTTGTTACTGTATCAGTCAAAGTATGTCAGCTTCACATTCAATAAATAATTAGCCAACATTTGTTACATTCAATTATAATGTGCATTTATCTAAGTGTAAGCGTAATCATTTGTTCCCATGACGATTGAAAACCAGCTACTTAAAATATTTAAAACAATATCAATAGGTTTTTCTAAGCAACTGGTTCACCTTCGTTTAAAATATAAAATAATAGAAACTCTTTGGTAAATAAGAGTGAATACAGAGCACAAAAAGGGAACAATGTATTTTCATTTTACTAATTCAAATAAATAACCAACTTCATGTTGGCTACACAATTTACTGTGCATAAGTCTTCAATATGGATATCAGATATTATTTTCATTAAGATACTAAAACTAATATTTTTTTGTATTTTTTCATAAATAATATATGTATGTATATAATATGTTTTTTAACATCAAATTTGTATGACTTTTTTCTTAAATTTATATTCAAATTTACAGAAGACATGTTATTAGGTAATTAGGTCATTTGGTATTAATATATCAACTCCGTCTTAAAACTATTGAATGAAGACTAAAATTATTTTTCTCAAAAAAACATTCATAACTTTGACACTAAGAAAAAATTAACCTAAAATAAAAGTAAGTAAAAGATAAGAATGAGTTATGAAATATTTACAAGAGGAATGGATAAAAAACACACTGTCAGCGATGATTATATTACATACGAACAAATGAACCATAATCATTAGAATTGATCACAGATAAAACTTTTTTTAGTAGGTATAAATAAACTTATAAACTGGATGCTCATTTTATGATATGGCAAATATTTACAACATGCGATTTGATGGCATAAAATACAAACGTCTTAAGGCACACACTAAAAATAATATAAACATTAAGAACACTGTGTTTGACAGTCATTGTGATGCGATTTCAGACTGTTTAAGTTTTGTTTTAGAGCAGGATGGCTTTTCATGACTAAATTGACTGTTAAGAGCTTTTGAAGATGTGGGAGTACTGTTGACTAATGTTGCATTTCTGGAAGTGAGGGTTTCTTCGGCTTTATCCTAAAAAGATTATTTGAATAAATCTTCATGTTTATAATACCATTTAGATATTAGTATGGTGTGATATCAACTTACAAACATGTCAAGGCAAATATTGTGCACTTGAATTCTGTGACTTTGATCCAAGTTGATATTGGGACAAATACGATTCAGGCCACCGCTGGCAGCAACAAATTCTGCTCCACAGTCAGGTAACATGCGTATCACTTCACCTTGCCCTGCACCAACACCTCCTTCTTCAGCAAGAACTTCATTAAACGTAGTTAACCATTCGTAACAAGGGAGCAACTCTTCCCAACTATAGCCTGCAAGAATCATTAGTAAATAAGGATATACAAATACATATGATGATTTTTTTGCAACATTTCATACCTGAGACACGAGCAGCTGTGTCTTTGTCAAATATATGAGCCACTGCAGCAGCGGCCACTAGGCTATAAGGAAATGCATTGACACCGACATGTAAAGCAGCCAAGTCAACTAATTGTCCACAAATAACATATTCCAAAGATGAATACTGAGGGAATATGAATGTGTATTGCATGAGATCTTCAGATAAAGAAAAAGTTGGATGATTTGATGACTGTTTGGGGTCACTGACACTGATCAATTGCATGTAAGCATTTAACCAGCGATTGATAGTTGTAGGGGTAGTTTGCCATTTCAAGATGGATAAAATATCTATTTCCTCTGTGAGGATATCTTCTGTAGTGCATGCACCATCAGTAACATATGCAAATTCTCCTATTTTTGGCGGATAAACTTCCTCAACTTTAGATGCAATAAACAGGCATGTTATTCCTAAAATTATTACAATTTTTATCAATATAATATCATCAATTTCAATGCAATAATTAATGGTTCAATATTGGTAACAATTTAGAATAGTAAATGGATTATAATTACCAATAAGTTGAAGACGACTTTTGGGAATATCGTGGGTATTTGATAAATATCTATCTACATAGTTGACTGTAAGGTGGAAAGTTTCACGATGCATTTTATAGACTTCACATACCTAGAAAAATAAGTATACATAGAAAACATTCAATAAACATAAGACTACTCATGATGATCAGTAGTCATACCTCATTGAGCCAATCGAGGAGGATTGCTCGCATTCTTACTGTTAATGCCGGGTGATACTTTATGAGATTGGGATTTCGAAGAGTGAAGGATAAAGCATCACCTTCACACATCTTTTTCCAAACATCACAATGATCGGCCCAGGATAATTTAGGAAGTGGACATTTTCTTTTAGATGCAATATTTAAGATTGAATTGGTTTTACTATAAAGAGATATGCTACATTAGTTAATTATTCTATAGCAAAATGAGCCGTTTGCTATTACCTAAGTTTCCTTTTTAAAGAGGGGGAATCTTGACCTAATACATTTTCTAGTGGGCTAAGAACATTGTAAGGTAGACTATATAAATTATCATCAAAATTAATATCAGGAGAGGTGGCTTCTTCGTCATTGTCTGCTTGCAAAAGAGAAGCCAAATCTATAGTGTCTCCATCACTAGACAAAAGAGGTGATGAGTTTGCATAAGCATACAAATCAACTTCACCATTTGAAGACTTAGACACGAGTTGTTTTTTTGGAGGTTTCACATTTTCAACATCCTAAAAATTTGCATATCAATTAAGTAAGTCACCAATAGGATTTGGTGTAATTTTGTAAATTTGGATTCAACGTACTTCTTCAAAGGACGACCTCTTCCTTTTAGTACCTGCATTACGTCGGACCCTATCATCAGAAGAGCTGAAATATAATATAAACTCACAACAATTAGACTGAACGTTATTTTTTTTAATTATAAAAAAAATGTCAACACACCTAGAATATGACATCCCTCTGTAAGGTCCTGAAAAAATATAAAAGATTTGTTTAGAAATAATTTGTAAAAGAGTAAAGGAGGACAAACAGCTCAAACTCGAGGGCGTGTAAAACGCTCGAAGAAATAGGATTCTCTTTTAGAGCAATAAAATAATTTCAGATGTGGGATAAACGAGATCAATCGATGGACAGTACAACCCTCAAAGGGGTGGATTCAATAAGGGAAGAAGACCACGGTGACAAGAACAGCTAAAAGGCGCGCGAAAAACGTGTGCACCGCCGACACGTACACTGAAAATAGACCATATAATATTTCCTAATTGCTCCCTTATTCTATTCCTGGATCACCTGCTCCAACCACCTGATCATCATCACCACCCCACCATAATCAGTGGGCGGGGCTTAAGTATACCCTCAATTATGACTACTAGGCCAAGGCTCATGACTGGTTACCGAGAAGGCTGAAGTTGACGAAGAATTATAAGAGAGACAATCCTTACCTGGTGGACTGCAGAAGAACTCCTCGGTGGATGATGATCAGGTCTACGAGCGGCGTAGCTTCCTGGGGGGTGCTGGGGGTGCAGCCGGGCGGGGGGTGGTGCTCCAGGGGGCGGCGGTGGCGGTGGCGATCAGGCGGCGGTGAAGCAGCGGTAACAGAGCGGTAGTGCAGCGATAATGCAGCGACAGTGCAGCGGTGGCGGACACAGAGCGACAGGAGCGGTGTAGACGCGCCACAATTTTCGCGCGAGAAGTGATCGTGTGTGTGTGTGTGTGTGTGTGTGTAGTGTAGTGTGCACTGCGCTAGTGTTAGTGACAGGGACAGTCAACTACAACGGTACTCTGTTTACCATTTGCCGCCAAATACCACATTATTTATTTATTTATTACTAATGCTGATACTCAAATACCAAATTCAATAACCAACCCTTAAATATACACACTGTGCTTCTTTCTATTCAACTCCCTTTTAATATAAACGTGGAAAATTAAACGCTCTCTTTTATTTTTTGATTTTACTTCGACAATATTTAAATCAGTATTTATTCAATTTTAAATTCCAAAGAATAATAATTATAATGATTGAAAATAATAATTAGATCGGTTGATATTAGCCTTTTAATGTAAAATAAAACAAAAATGCATTCTGTTGTCTTTTTATTTCAAATATCACAATCTTTTAAATAAAATGTGCTCTTATTTTTATTCAGCATTTATTTTAACTAATATATAGATAATAAATTTATTATTTCTTAAAAAAAAATTCACTTAAAAATTGTTAATACGTTGTTTATACAAAAATAGAACTTTGTTATGTTTTAAAACAATGGTTCACTTTCTTCAAACAGTAAACTGACATAACTCGAGTGAAATGAATTCGCTTTATTGTGCAATCACTATAATAAAAACCAAATTATTGAACCTATTACTCTTGGTTTCGTAGCTCACTGTTTGAAGAAACCGGCCCATATTAAATAAACTTAATAGCAATTACGTATTTTACAATTAGTCATACCATTTGATGGTGTTTTTGTTTGATAATTAAATTAACTTGTTTTACATATTGTGAATAAGAATATATGCATTTATGCTAATAATTTCAAACTATGTCAGCATTTTATGTTCAATTAGATGTTCTACAAAAAACAGTGGGTAAATTTGCTAACATTAAAACTGTATCGTGTCACTATGACACTTCTTCCTAACGAGTTGGTGGATTATCTGGTTACAGAAATGTATGAAAATTCTGGGTTTCAGTAAATAATACCTGGAATTCATTCTGTGATATGGGTTACCGCTTGTGCAATAGTATAAAAAATATTATTTTTCTTTCAGAGTATATTAAAATAACACTGCATAACTTATTAAAGTAGAGGTTTATAATGTATTGATAAATAATAATAAATGTGGCGGGCAATATAGCGTGACGATCCCTGGGTATGAAGGCATGGCCGACATGGACACAGCTGACTGCCAGCTGATCTGCGCGCCATTTCTGTCAACCGTCATACACAACCAAACATTGCTCCTTGCTCCTTCATTCTATCCTTTATACTAATCATCGCCACAAATATCGATCATGCTTTACTCAAACTATCAAATAAACGCGCTGCGGTGGCGATCATATCACAACACTGGAACATTATTATGTGTTCACTCTAACTTTACTATGAAATGCAAATAAGAAGTTGCTTGGACACAATATAAAGACAAATACCACACTCTTTAATTGTGTTTTGAGTGCAGAGGCGAACATACTTGCCGCTAACGGCTGTGATTGGTAATATAACACAACATAATATTATATTTTTGTGTACAGTCTTACGGTGTAGCCAATCATGGCCGTTGTACAATAAATCTGACCCCTGGGCATGTTTAAAGTTTGCCATAATATGTTTTTGAAATGATTGAATAAAATATAATGTATGTATAATAGTTTGTTTATTAGCGAGTGGCGCTCTCTGGCGGTCGTAGCCGGAAGCTGCAGCTGTCAGTGTGACACGAGAGCCGGTGTAGCTGTAGCCGTCCTGTGTGTTCTACGCGTGTCCTTGTGCTCTACGAAGTGTGTTGTTATACGAGATCAGGCAAAGGCAGCTTCCATGTTAGTCGACTGGAATAACCTGGCCTTGAACGCCCTCCACATTGCTAATGAGGCTTCTGATAACAGTATTTACCATCTCTTTATCGTATTTATACACAAATGTACATAATACTCTCACCAACAATCATACATGCTCATTTCCATTCATTATTCAATGCCTGGCCTCGACTCAATAATATAGTTGGACCTTGTAGCATAAACACTGTCTGCTTCATAGAGAGACATTCTTTCTGCCTGAAATGCTATTTCTTGTAGAATCCTTCCAGCAGAACCCAAGTATACATGGTAATGTTTATCAGACCATTGTAAATCCTCTATCAATTATTATTCACTCATACCAATTATTTCTCTCTCACTCAATTATATTTGTTTACTCACCTGGTGGCATCGTGGCTTGCAATTTTAACTTCACAATAGGAAGAGTGAATTTGCCGACATGAACCACCAGTTTTATGTGGTTCTCATCTCATTCACAAAGTTATTTCATGCACCTTTAAAGTTTTAATAGATTTTTTTACCACTGTATAATATTGAAATGGTATTTTTTTTAGAATTTGAAGCCATAGAATGGCGGATGATCGGGCAAGAACAAAATTGCACACAATTGCTATCTTGGACTAGCGTAATTGATGGAGTGAGCAATACCAATATTGGGATATATTCCCAAGAGAATGGATCATTCAAAACACTGCATTCTTTCCCAAATAAACTAAACATAATTCAAGCATCCGTAAATGACACTGAAACACTTGTTGCATTCATTGTCAAAGATGTACTTGGAGACTTGTGTGAAAACTATGAAAATCAAAAGAAATGTTTTTACAAAGCTTATCTTTTACAACTCAAAACTAGCGCCCCCTTAGAGGAATATTTAATTGAACCAAAAAGTCAAAAACAGCTTATGGTTCAATTTGTATACAAAAATAATCGAGGAACCCTTGAACAAACCATCGAAGACAAACTTTTGATATTTCATCATTTGAACAGTAAGAGTTATTTCCTCAAACTGTAATATTCAGTGATTTATTATTTTAAACATTTGATTTGTTTCCCACATAAGGTGTAAAATTGTACAATTTGAAGCTTTTAAATGATGGAGATGAAGACTTGTTGGAAGACACATGGACCTTACAAAAAATCCCAGTTCCAGAATCCATTGTCAAGTCATTTTCTTGGGCTCAGTGGGATCCAGTGCATCAAGTATGTATATGTATACAATAAATTAAACTTCATAGAGTTGAGTGATAAATGGCCCTTGTTTTTCTATCTTTCCCTCTATTTCTGAGAAATTTAAATGTATTCTTCACTATGTTTTTTTAAATTATATCTTTAATGAATGCTGCTGTCTTGAATTGATTATGTTCTCCGTTAATGTTGAGTCATTGTAGTTTACAGGATTGCATTAATATATGAATATATTTTAAATCCTAATATGATAATATAAATATTTTTGTTTTTCAGGTTTTATATTATATTCACTATAAACTTCCTGCACAGAGCTCAATAGATGTCGAGGGTCCTGCCTTTGAAGGTGTTATTACTCCAACCTTATCTGGTTTGCAATTTCATGAAGATCTTCCCCATGAAACTGTCGTATGTTAAAACTTCACTGATATAAATTTAAAATTAATTTTCACACAATGTTTATGTGATTTCAGCTCAATATACCTCTAAATCTTCCTCAGTCGGCTTCTTCAGCCGGGGAAGAACTAGCATATGAAGATGATGCAGTTCCATTGCGTGTTCACGATTGCTCTCTTGACTTGCAAATTGTTTCACACCCGTCCGGTGTTGTCTGCATTTGTCATCATTACCTTTATCAGGTGACTTTTAATTGCAAGTCTTAAACTTAATTACGAATATCATATTGTTCACAATTTATGTTTTAGCTTCCGGAAGATTATAAGGATGGACTACAAGTGAATGAGGAGAAAGCTGTTTATTTTGCTTATTCGGTGACATCACTTCATCATGGATATGTGACGCACTGTGTCATACCGAACTTAGGATGGCCTTTAGTAAAATCGCTCAAACCATCATTTACATTTTATGACGGTATATAATTTGATTGTCACTGAATATTTTTCTGTTAAACTTATGTTGACCATTTTATTTCCTCCGTAGATTACCTTCTCGTTTATATACCTTCACTGTACATACACCTGTTGGATGTGGGTTTAAAACATGAACCCAGCTGTCACATTGTGTTCTCTCCATCAGACTTTTCTCCTGAAGGCTTAGTCACTTTGTTGGGTCCCGAGAAAAACTATGTTATTGATCTCAGTGTTTTGTGTATGATGAAACTTGATGTAAGGGATGATGATATGGTGTCAGCATTTAAATCCATCGCATCTGTTGAAAACAAATTATCTATTTTGCATTATTTTCTGCATCATAAATTAAATATGGATATTGTTGAAGAGGTAATTTAGAAATGCATATAATTACACTGCCGACTGTCGAACAATGAAACTAATTATAATTTATGTGTTTATAGTTAATTGAGCATATTTGCACACAACCTCTTGATGACATTAGCATCATAACTTCAATATTCAAAGAATTCCTAATCAGTGGAAGTTATATTGCGACTAAAAGTTGTCTGCCAAATGCTGCTCTAAGTCTGACTAAATTATTACCATTAACCTTTAATACGAAAGCATCGAGTGTTAAGGTAAACGTTATTTATATTTTTTTAAATTGGTGAAATTTTCATCCATATGATACACTTTTTTTAAGATTGGAGAAATAATTGTAAATGTAAGTCAAGAGCAGCTGCGGAACACAACCATGATGCTCCTTTCTCCCCGTCAAAGAATTGTTCCGTTCCGAACAGATATGTGGATCAGATTATGGGATTATTTGTCTCAAACCACAATTCGATTTGAGCATGAACAAGTTCGAGAAAAATTAAAAATGTCACTTGCCTGTTACCAAGTATGTATCATTACATATTTTAATCAAAATAGAAACATTTTAATTTAAGTATCTTTTAAAAATCATTAGCCGGAAGCCTTATCTCGATGCAGCACTCCACTTCTCCCATGGGTCCACCCCCTATTTCTCGTCGATCTGGTATTTCCACCCTTCAGTTTTCACATTCCGTTGACTCAGTTTTGTTACCTTTCATTGAAATCGATACATGTACTGCAAGCAAACAAGAACATATAATATCAGTTGTAAGTGTTTAGATTGTCACATATATTTTTAAAACTGCATTTACTGAATACATAAGAATATTTTAGAATTTACGTGAAGTCAGCATGCATCTGTTAAAACATAGTAGCAGCGCACCAGGTTCAGTACGGAGCCAAGACGGAGCCGCACATGTTCAGGCGGTGGCTACTCGATATGCTGGAGCTCAACTTGAATGCTCACGTATTTTGTGTTTATTAATATGCAAGAGTCTGCAAGCTACTGCCAAAGTAAATGAAGAACGAGGCTTTCCTTTTATGTATGTGCCATAATATATATGAACCATTGAATACTTTTATAATGCAATGATTTTTTTTCAGTGATAAAATGAATACCGAACATCGTGTTATTTTACTCAAAGTATTGGAATATTATTACCTAGCCTGCGAGTCACTTGCTTTCCCACTTCCCCAAGGGTTTTCATCATTCTTCACTTACTTGGGATATCGCACTCTGTCTTTACCAAACTTCCTACAGTATGTTCATCGAAACATATTTGAACTACAAATAGACTTTCTTAAGTCTGTTGTCATGGGTCAGTGGAGATAATGTATTATATTTTATTTGTAAAGATGTGATTTATTATATGGAACTGTTTTAAAATATAGATACAGGAAACAATAAGAAAGCTGTACTAAATAGTCTTAGATTAGCAGCTCTGGGAGGAAAAGAACGTGGACGGCGAGCATTAGTTGGGTGTCAACATCCAGCAGCATTGCTTCTAAGAGCCCGTGAGCATGCTGCTACTATTCTCGCTGGTCAATCCACTCATGTGCCGCGTCCTGCTTCATCTTCTCATATTACAAACAGCAGACGAGGTTTGTCTTAATTCATATATTTTAAATTGAATTACCTTTAATCATGTGAATATTTCAGGCTTGGCTGCTTTTCCATCTGCTGGCAGATTATCTCCTTTAGATACATTTTTAGACCTACTGACTGCAAAAGCCAGCCTTAATGAATTGGACTTTAATCTTTTGATCGATGCCACCATTTTGGCAGAAGAAGTTAATTGAATGTTTTATATTTAGAACTGATTAGAGAGATTGACTAAGTTAAGTATTTTTTAATGTACATATTGTCTCAGGTTTTTATACTACGGATATCATTCATGATCATGACAAAGCTAGTCTAATAACTCAAGGAATGATTATTGTAAATGAAAATTTTCCAAAAACCATTACCAATATTATGATTTACTAAAGACTTAACTTTTATGTACCCATTTATACATTTAAAAAAAATTTAAACAGATATAATTTTTTTAAATTATTTATTAAATTAACAGTGTTAATTTTTGCTGCCACTAACATGTAACTCAAACTGTGAAATCACTTGACTAATTTAATGAATAATTATCTTTTTATATTTTTGTGATACCTTACATTCCCTATTAATATTTTTACTAGTTAAAAGTCTACTCTGTATTCATCCTATATATTGCCAAATAATAAGGGTTTCTCACGAGGAGTGTCGCGCCTAGCTTGTGATTGCACAAACTATTTTGTTCATATATCAAATATAATTATTGATCTGAACTGTTGTGTGATAAATTTGTTTTGTATTATCTGTTTAATGTTTTTCTTGTTATTCATTGGTTCATTTATTTATTAAACATTCTTCTTTTTATGAAAAATATTTCAATAAATTTGAAATTTTTTTTTGCAAAGAGATAAAATTATACATATATAATATATTTATATATAAAATTATACTATAATATAGTCATTATTTTAAATTTGTTATCTAGGCATAATTGATTTTCATTATCATGATTGAATAAAATTATATGTACTTTTTATATAATTTTTATCCGAGTAATGATTGTTATCCATGCTTATTGAAAAATAAGAAAACATTTTTGTTACCAAATATTTGAAATCTCTCGAGACATTTGTAGATTTGTAGTTGTATATTCCACTACACTAGTAAAGTGTAGTTCATATTCTTAATTTCCATTGTTGTATTGTAGAAATTGACCTTTTTTAATGTAAAATAAAAATATAAAAAAAACATAAAGTATATTTATATGTACATATTCATCTCTATTATCATTAGTGAATAAGGTTTAATTAATTCAATAATTCTTCCACGGTAAATTCATTTTTGCATAAAAAAAGTTTGGTGAGTTGTAGTTAGAGATTATGGACCACGTTGATTACAACTCTGATGAATGAAAAGACCCTTGGTCTTTATTAATCAGTGGTTGGGCTTCTGTAGAAAACCATTTCACAGAAGATGTTTATTGTATAATTAGAGAAGTTATTCAGCGAGTAATATGAAAGTTTTTTTGTTTCAAACTTGAAATTCAAAATAAGGAGATTTTACACATCTCTTGACCACAAAGCAAAGTTTAAAATTAATTGAGGTGTGCTATGTATAGATAGTAAGATGCTAGCAACATTGGCAAGTGAAGTGACAAGTAGTGTGTTGTGTTGTGTTGTGATCAAAGTTGTTCAGGTTCAGATTGTGAAGAGTTCAGGACGAGATGGGCTGTGATGGCGGCACTATACCGAGGAGGGATGAACTCGTCAAGCTCAAGAAGAAACCGGAACAGGTTTGCTATTATCACTGGTCACTAGTCAAGTATTAAGTAGCACCATTAAGACAATATTTACCATTACCATTTACAGAAAGACAAAGATGCCGAACTGGCCTTCAAGTGGAAGCACTGCAAGCTCACCCAGCAGAAGCTGCAGCAGCCCATAGTCGGGTGTGGCCTGGGGAAGCTCTACTCCAAGACTGCGGTCATCGAGTGTCTGCTGGACAAGGAAGCCATTCCTGACACCATCAAGCACATCAAGAACCTCAAGGACATCAAGGACTTGAAGCTGACTCCTAACCCGGCCTACAAAGAGACCGATATCGCGGAGGGCGCTTTGGACAACCGCGGAGCACCTTACATTTGCCCCATCATTGGTCTAGAAATGTCGGGAAAGTTCAGATTTGTATTTCTCTGGTCTTGTGGCTGTGTCTTTTCAGAGAGGGCCATGAAAGAAATCAAGTCCAAGACATGTCACCTTGTAATTATTAATTAATACATAATTCATAATATTCATAATATGTCAGGTTTATAATGCTTATATTCATTTTTAGTGTCAAAAACCCTTTGCTGATGAAGACATTGTCATAATAAATGGAAACGATGATGATTTAGAAATCCTTAAATCACGACTGGAGATAAGGCAGGCGGCATTAAAAAGCAAAAAGAAAAACAAAACACCCAAAGTAGAAACCGCACCCGTAGCCAATTGTTCCAAAACCGCAATAAGCAATGATGAAGAATCTCCATCCTCTTCGACGGCAGTAAAACAAGAAAGTGCTGAAATTGAAACCATACCTTTATTATTACCAAAACCAAATAAAGAACCTGGATTATCCAGTATCATGAAACTGAATAAGAGAAAAGCCCCAGAAACTATATTACAAGATCCCATTTATAAGAAGACAAAAGATAATTACAGTATAGCCAAGGATCCTAAAGCTACCGAAGTTTATAAATCAATATTTACATCGCACAGCTCTGAAAAAGATCAGCAGAGGGCCCACTGGATTACATATAATCCTTTCTATAATTAATGACCACATTCTCTATTCCATGAAATAAACAATCAAATATGTATTCTAAAATATAAATATTTTGTTTTATTTACTTTGTCATCCACCATATAATGCATTTATACATACTCCTTTAATTATCAAGATGTGAGATATAGAGTATATTTTCTCTTAGTTACTAAGCCATACTTACATACAAGAGTTAATGACTTCTTCATTAATCTGTGTTTTAGTTAATTACCCTCTACAATATATCTTTTCTTTATTTCAGAGGATGTTGGTTCTTTACTTTGTTTGAATTGGATGCGCATTAAACTAAAAAAAGATGTTGGATAGAAATACTATACATACTCGGTTACCTTGGAGACTGGAATAATATCAATTTTACAGCGGTTTACAGTCTACATTGGAATGGAAGTATTAAAGAGTGCCTTAAAAGACTCAAAACCAGTCGGATTGTAAGACTTCAAAGTGATACGTATGTCACAAATGAATAGTTATTTTCATCTGTTTGCAGGGCTGAACAGTGCTTTAAGAGATACAAAAATAATATCATATCTTATAATAATCAATTTAAAAATGAAATTGGTCATCTAGAAAAAATGCACAGTAAGGCATTGGACGGAGTGAGATTACATAGAGAATTCTCTGCAGTTATAATGTCACCTATTGAAAATATTACTTCACATCCTATAAGCTTTGAGCAAGCTAGACACACGGAACACCTCTTGCAAAATAAATGACGTGTTGTAAATGTAAATGTGTATTAATAAAATGGTTCAATATAGAAAGAAACACCAGATATGATTATATTCATTACAGTTTATTAAAATTCATAAACAAAATTTACATCACAGATATTCTTAAAAGAGAACATAACAAAACAATAAAGGTATCTAATCGAGAGTAATATACGATATAATAGTCTACCTATGCAAATTACTAACAGTCATCACACAATATATAACATTAGTCAGTTTTGAACTTTAATATTATTATTAAACAAATCATACATAAATATAATCAGACATACACTTTATTCAGGAAGATCATCATCAGCATCGACATCCACACAATTCGTTCGGCCGGCTTAAATTATCACTCGTCTGATTGCTGTCATTGAAAAAAGAAACTATTTCAGCTAAAAGAACAATCGTAATAATAATATATGTATGATAAAACTGAAAGTAGTGAAGATGCCAATGTGTTTGATTGAGTAATGTATCGGAAAGTACAATTAGCATGAATCAAGTCTCTTATGTATTTGCCTCGGTGTACACTACGGTATACAGCATACGGTACAGATCAGTGGGCGTGTCTCAGGACTTAGGTCTTGGAGTGAGCGTCCTTCTTCTTCTTCTTGTGGTTCTTGTCACTCTTGTCCACAGACTCCTGGAAGTAAGCAGCCTCCTTCCTGGCCTGCGCAAGCTCCGCCCTGACCCTCTGCTTGTACACGGCCCTCTCATAAGCCAGCCTCTCACTGAGATGGACCCACTTGAAGCGCGGCAGATACTTGATGTTCCAGACGGAATCATAATACCTGGACTTCTTCCTGGTGCCGATTCTCTGGTTGTTCAGCATCTCGGTCACTTTCTTGGCGATCCTCTTGCTCTCAAACTCGACCCAGCCTTCGGTGAAGTTCACTCTGGACTTGCGCTTCTTCTGCACTTCTCCGTCTTCTGAAGATAGTTAGTAATTATTAGGAGTACTAGGATATCAGTATGGAGTATAGAGTATACAGACTCTTCGGCAGCTGCAGGTAGACCCGGCCCACCTCCCCGTACTGCTGGAAGACCTCCCTCAACCTGGCCACGGTCATCAGGGGCGGGATGCTGGACAAGTAGATGATGCCTCTCTTCTTCAGCTTCAGCACGCGGCCCTCTTGTCCTGCCTCTGGCCCCGCCCCCTGCAGCTCCATGGCCGTGCACATGGCCTCAGCTCCTCTCCTATAACTTTACTACAGTACGCAAAGTACTATCAGTGTTGCCAAATTATTCATATCGTGTCATTTTCTATCGAAAGATGCTAATGCTACTCACTTATAACGACTATTGAAATAAAGAAAACGCGAGCTTCTTGAAAACAAATTAATTTAATAAAATAAAATTAACACTAAACAATAAAATATATATGTATACATATTGATAGGAATTTTTAATAATGTCAAGTATTGTTAACGTTTTGACAGTTGTCAGTCTCGTACTTTGATTATTCATGAAATCCTATTATTTTTATTTTTGATTGATCGCCTGAACTGAAACATGGAAGAAGAACTAAGAAATTATAAACTCCAGCTTAATCAGGTACGGTGTAGGACGCGCTTCTTAATGTAGTATATTGCACTTTAGTTATTGGTTATAATCAGTTATAGTGAACAGTTAAGATGTATTGTTATATGTTCCGAGTGTTATATCGACAGGTGGAAGCAGCCTTGACCACGGAGCCTGGCAACGAGGAGCTGATCAAGCTGAAGAGTGACCTGGTGGAAGTGATAGAACTGACCACTGACCTGATCAAGAGTCAGCAGCAGGAACAGGAACAGGACTCGCTCAAGCACTCCGAGGACAGCAGAGGCTCAGCAGTCGACAGCGGGGATGAACTGCTGGCTGGCGTACCAGGACAGCCCGGCCACAGTCAGCCGCTCCTCAAGAGAAAGTGGAAAGTTGGCGACCACTGTCACGCCAAGTGGAAACAGGACGGCAGGTCTGCGTCACATCATTCTATCACCTGTGATCTGTTCTCAAATATAATATCACTTTTCACCTTTCAGATTCTACAATGCTATCATCGACCATATTATGGGTAATAATGTCAAGTTAACATTCACAGAATACAATCAACACGACACATGTCAACTGAGCGATCTAAAAGAAATCCCCGCTAAAAGACCGGGCGACGATTCCGGGGATGAATCTCACAAGTTTGTGTTATCTTTATATCAAATAGATATTTTTTATAGTCTTTGACGTCAATCATCATTTTTAGACACAGAAATCATAATAGAGATTACTTGAAAAAGAAAAAACAGAAGAAACAACAGAGATATAAACAAATTGAAGAAGAACGAGAGACAGAAAAAAATAAGTGGCTCTCATTTACAGCCAAGTCAGTGAAGAAAACAGGAATAAAAGGAAAAAGTATATTTGCATCTCCCGAAAATATAAACGGCAGAGTCGGTATCGGAACGTGTGGTATCTCAGGAAAACCCATGACAGAGTTTACATCGGGAGAGAAATGGAAGAAAGGAGCATAGTGCAGAACAAAGCAATAGTACAAACAAAAAGCAACATTACTTCTTCATGAAGATTACACTGAATCAATTTATTTCAAATTCTAGACATTTTCAATTTCTTTTTCTATTAATAAATAAGATTCTCCAGTACAGCTTGATTTTCATTGTTTTGGTTTCTTCATTACCATCAATTACTTTAATTTTTTGTTTTAAGTTTTTTTTTTAAATATTTTTCTTGCATAGCAATATTATATCATTAAAAAAAACGTTTTAAATATTTTGAATTTCATTTATTTAGTCATTGAAATAAGCATATAATAAATTAATAAAATTGTTATTTCCTAAAGGATCACAATTTATTTGCAAATATTACTACATTATGTATTTTTAATTAATTCTTTGAAGTAAGTCTTTTCATTGCCAACCTATTATTAATTTATGTTATCGAAGATGAGAATTATTGCTTATCTGTTTCATTTGGTTCTTGTTTATAAAATATTAGTTACATAGAAAGCGCCAACAACATTGAAACTCACCAAAGAGTTAGCACTATACAAATAATGTCTACGGATCATGTAAAAAACTATTTTTGAAATACTCTAAATTGCATTAAATAGTCATGTGGTCTCATTAACAAGGCACACGGAGTACTTTTTATGATATTTCTTTGAACAAAACCATTATTATTTAGATTTAAATACATTAAGTTACAGCACATATTGAAATGCATAGTTAGTGTTATAAACACTTGATATTATCACAACAAATGACATTGTAAAGAAAATATAAAAAAAAGTTTAACTAATTCTATAAAGACAGCCATTGTATGTGCGTTCATAAAAATAATACACTGTAGATGTTTTTTTATAAATAATTTTTCCATTCACAAATGTGACACAATATTTATATAAAAATTATCACAAGAATAGTTCTCCTCTTAATCTTCTTGATGATTTGTAAATCCTAATGTAAAATAGATATTCAATGGCAGTATTGTGTTATTACAAAAAAGATGAGCTAGTTGAAACCTAAATATATTTTGTAAGTATAAAAAAATCTTCATCTGGTTCTACTTTATGTTTTGTACAAATTGTTCATGATTGATTAAAGGTTGTGAACAATTTTAATTATTATTTTAGCACATTATTGATTCATATTATGTAATTTTATTTAATAATGAGTAGAAATGCCATTTATTCAATCATCTACATTTACATAATGACCGTGTACAGTAGCCGATTGATGGTAACGTCTTCTTGATGAGAAGTCTTCATTGTCTTCATTCAGTTGAGACGGTGCAACATCAACTCCAGGATGTACTGGAGTTACAACAAACTGCTCATATTCCATAACTCTTTTACTATTAACAAAAACATGTACATATGTATAATCAGGTGTTTGCATTACAAATAATTTAAGTATAAAAATGTAATACCCCATGGCTTGAAGGCAGACATTTTTTAACCAAGTAAAAAATTTAAATTCGGCAGTGCGGCCAGGTTTTACAGCCGGATTAGCAGTGCCCACGTAAAGCCACACTAACCACACGGCAATCAAGCAACCCAAGGCATAGCCCCAGTGCACCAAGAACATTATGATTATCTTCACAATAGCCTACAATCCATATAAACATCTTGAATAATAAATATTTGTCATTAATAACTTACTAAAACTAAAATATCTCACCCCGCCTAATGAAAACCATCTGTTACAGAAGCTGGAATACCAATTTTTTGTTTTGGAATGTACATGAGCACTACGAGCCGTTTGAGTTATAGGATCACTATCATTCATTGTGATTGGCTCACTTGGCTGAATCACTTCAGTCGGCGATGAGTTCTGTAAATAATTTTAAAATATTATACACCTGACATTAACTCGATGATGAATGAATGCAGAATATTACAGTGATGTTTTTGTGCCTCGTCCTTTCTGGAAATAACACATCCAAATCATTTGTTGTGGTTCCATAGCTATTTGACTGTGGAGATTCATCATGAGTAGATGCTCTCTGACCGCGTGATTGAAATCTAAATAATATTATGTTTTTGAGTTGAGTTAAATTGATTACATTTTTAAATAATACCTTAATTCTCTTTTGTGTTGTAAATCAAATGTTTGTGCAAGTGCGAAATACGAATAATCTATACAAGCATAGGTTATTAAAAATGGCATTGTAACAATCGGGGCTAATTTATTGATATCTCCAATCAAGATAAATGTGATGGTGACTATGGCAACTATGGCCATCGAGTATACAGGAACACGGTTTGGGCCTCTCTATAAAGGGAATAAAAACAATAAATTTATTTTGGTTTAAAATAATGATATGTAAATATGCTTACTCCTTTGCCGAGGAATCCAATGCCAGGAATAACATTTTCATTGGCGATACTTTGTAATACTCTAGGAGTGCCGTACATTGCGCCTAAACATGCACTCATGGAACTCACGTATAAGCCGGCCAATAATAGAATTTTTACAGCAGAAACTTTAGCTGTGAGGAAAGAGTCTTCCAAAAGTGCAGTTCGTTGACATGTTCCTCCCAGTATGATGACAAAAGCCAAATATAAAAAGGTTCTAAGAAAATCAATTTATTTAATAAATACAACCCACTTTTTTAGGTTAATTGTTATTCCTACCCTGTAAAAATAGCTGCCAGTGAACCATTGGGAATGTTAGTAGAGGGTGATCTTAAGTCACCGCTCATATTTATTCCGGACAATATTCCAGTTACGGTAGGGAAGAATACACCAAAAACAGTAAACCAAGTATATCCATCATGGTATTCTGACCAGGTATTGTTACCCATGTTTCCAGTGAGCCAACCATCAAAACCACTTTCTAGAATAACAATGTATTTTTTAATTCGTGATTTGATAAAAATAATTAAGTTACGGTTACATACCAATATCTACATGCACAAATGATCCCACCATAAAATCTAAAGCTGCCAATAATAAGACTAATAGGAGCATAAATTGAAGTTTTATAACCCATTTTACACCAGCAACGTTAATTGTGCCCAATAATAATACAGCACCACCAGCAAAACCGCGTGCAGCCCACACATTGTCACCGGCACCTACTAATCCTGCCATGGATTCACCAAATCCAAGAACATTCAAGGCACATCCTACAGCCTAACGATATTATGTGGAATTGATCTTGGTTTATTTTAATGAGGATAATAAATTACATACAAGGAATATTTATTTTACCTGTCCAAAGCAATAGAGTAATCCTAGAGATCCACCAAATCTTGAACCAAGTGTGTGCGAGAGTAGAAAATATACCCCGCCACTCTCAATCCTGCATCTTTCACATATACCCACTGCCGATAAAACAGAAACTAAAGCGACGAACACTGAAAAATTATTGAGTGATACAAAATTATATATTACAATTTTAAATAAAACTCATCGAATCCATTGTCTACCTGTAAATAATACTATAAGCACGGCATTAATTACACCGGCTTGCCCGACCATCCATCCAGTTCTTAAGAAAACAATGACACCAAAGATATTTATAAGGCAAGATGTGAAAACTCCATCCCACGTTCCAAATAACATAGGTTGTGATATAAAAAAATTGGAACGCCACCACGGGACATCACCCTAGAATAGGCATCACAATGAAGGATTTAAGCTAAATTTTATAGACATAAATAAAAACCTGTTCTTCAGCAAATAGTTCGTTGGCTCCCGAGGCTTGGTGTCCTCCGGCTCCGTATTGAGACTCATTGCCAAAATCAACAAAGCCTCCAGAATTTCTTCGTCCTCTACCGCGACCGAAAACTGAAGGTCCGTCATTCCTCAGGCCGAAGCTATCAAGATCTCGACGTCTGTTATTGGTACCGTTCGACCGGGGATATGCATTCTGTTCCATGTTTACACTGTCAAATCAAAAAATAAACTATGTTTAAAGTAACGGTGCGTACACCGTCCACGTCCACGTATGGAATGATGACATCATCATCTAAAAATATTTCAATAACACGATATCGTTGATTTAGATAACCGAAAAGTATATGAAATAGTATAAATAATAATGACAATATCGAGTGGTTACACACACTGAAAGTATTTATTGAATAAATTAAAGAATTTAATAAAACTGACCAGTGTGTGAAGTACTAGTTCATAATGGGTATTCTGTAAGTTTTGGTAATTCAGAAAGATTACCAGTTACAGTAACTAGTGACAGTGACAGTAACAGTGACAGCACAACACTAGTCACGCCTAATTCCAAATAAGCACTCTTTTCACTTTATACACACATTCCTATTTTTATTATAAATTAAAACTGAAGAAATAACTACAATATTGATTAAAAATTGACATTGTCGATTCTTTATTCATACGAAAAAATTTAATATTCACTAGTTGATTTTTCTATTTTTAAGGGTAGTTTTTTAAAATTATATAAATTAAATTGAACCCATTGTAACCAATTATAGTTTATTGAAGGGCGACCTATAATTTTTATGTTTTATTGTTATGTTATAATATAACGTGAAGTAACGACAATCTTTTATATTTTAGTACAATTTACACGACGCGACGCGGCGCTTCTCTCTTTACAAAAATGTCTTCAGCCCTACAAGTTTCATTTCCATACCGCGGTAAATAGGGGTCGGCAAACCCATATTTTATATAAATATATTATTAATTATACTTTTTGATTACATTTGTGAAAAAATCTTTTGTGAATTTTAGAAATATATATATACAATCTAAATAAATTAGTCGGACTTTTTGGGGTGACAATTTTTCTTCATCAATATATCGAGGGTCATATTTCATAGTTTTGGCAGTAGATAAAGTAATAAACAACATATTCAAATGCATCCCTAACTCAAAATCGTTATAGAATTAGTGCATTTTAGCAGTATACCCTCGATATTATCTATTACTCAATCATATATGATTTCCAAACAAGTCCCAATATTATTCTCAGTGTTTTGAGTTCAAAGATAAGCAAAATATTTAGATTTAAATAACTAGATATCTCCAAATATCGGGAATAATATACTCACGAATCCTTTAGATCTAGTTCAGATTGTAATAAAAACATTACTTATCTAATCTTAAGTTTTCCCAGAGAAGCGGCAAATTTAAAATATTCATTATTATTTGAAAATGTATATATTCACACACTTTATTTCATGAATAATTGTATATTGTAGGTATGTTTTATCTATATTTTGAAACGATGGATTTGAAAACATGATAAAAATGATATAGAATGAAAGTGTGTTATTCCCTGTTTGACCTCTTTTTTAATTTTTCATTAGGTCGAAGCCGAGGTAAAGTGTAATTTAATAGATTTAGCAGAGAGTAGGTTGGTTGGTTTAGTATAATGTAAGTGGTGTTTGCATGTAAGAGTGTTTGAAGAGGTTGTTTAAGTTAATAGGTTAAATGGGAGGGAATCAAGGAAGGCGGCTCAGCCAGGGAAGGCCTCTACTCTTATTTATGATCTTCTTCATAACAAAGTTCACATCATATTGGCCCTGCACCTGTTACACCCTCATTTTATATCTCATTAATCAGACTACATTTTTACCTTATCGCCTTGCTGTGCTCTAACTTATGTGTAATTTGTTTCGTTCTTGGAATAATGATCATTTCAACATATTGCATACAAAGTATTTTTTGTTTATTGTTATTAGTGAGAATATTTTTTTACATGTGAAAGTAAAGTGCATCTCTATGAAGATGCAAATTCACTGATTGCTTTTAGTGAGTTTGTATTAACATATTTATATTTAATATAACGCAATCACGCGGGCACATATGTAGTAGTAAAAGTAAATGTTAAAAAACCTGTTCGGATATGATGTCACTGAAAAATATATTCTTTCTGGCTACCTACTGTAACATAATGCTATTGGTAAATTGGAAAATGATTTCAATCTATTATCTTTGAAATTTATTGAAAGTGGCGTTTGTTTATAATTTCATCTCTGTCACACTTATTGGAAAGTATGTATTATTTTGTGAAATATTTTTAAAACGGGATATATATATATATATATATATATATATATATATATATATATATATATATATATATATATATATATATATATATATATATATATATATATATATATATATATATATAATATAGTGGAAGTTCCAACGAGACGTCAACACTATCAACAATTTACTATACCAGTCCGAAGAGGACTAATTTAGGAGATAGAGAATGAAAAAAAAATAGAATTTTCTTTTATAATCCATAAACACCAGTCCTTCTAAAAAATGAAAATACTTCTGTGATAATTAGAGACCAGTCAAATAAATGTGTTTGAATTAAAATGGAATTATTTAGTGAAATGTTAGTGAGGATTATGTTCAGGTTCGGGAATGAAAGTGCGGAGGTTTTGTAACAAAAGCTATTAGTCTATAAGCATTAGTGTTGGAATACATTATTGGGATATCGGGGACATATAAAAGAGAGATAAGGAAAGCTAAACGTTTTTCGAATATTTAAATATTGAACAAGCGATCCTCGGGCGATGAGGATTGTTCGATGTTCACTAAAAAGTTACTTTTGCACGTTTTTAATGGCGACCTTTGGGCCAATTCCACATGAAACCAGATAACAGCCTCACTTCTCTACTCTTCGCCTTATCTTGCCGCTTGTTCTTCGCCTCGGGTCTTGTCTTATATTATATATACTTTGTTATATTACACGTGTATTATAGTTTACCTGTGTGTTATCTCTCGCAGAACTTTCAGACGAAAACCGCGATCGAGCTAACTTTTTCTATTCGGCCAGGGTGTTGTCCTTTGGGGAAACTAAACATTCAATTTACGAAACACGAAATAAATTACACCCTTGCTCCACAATTCAGCCTGTAAACTAACTGTAGACAACAAGGGTTGAACCATTTTTCTAATTTAGGATAATTATTGTACATAAATGCGTAAAAGCATTCTATTGACTCTCGACTATTTAAATTAGAATAATGAAAAAGCATCAAGTTTCAAGTGAATAACTTAAATGTTGAAACCATCTCTGTGTGAAATAATAGTGTATTTAGGCTGGTCACTGTAGCGTTGATCTAATGTAAATATTATTTTTAGTTTCCTACAAGTTGTATGTAAAATAAACATTGTTTTAGGACTTGTATTCAAATCTTAAATATCAAATCATTGGTTGCATTGTCTCTAGATGATAATTTACAATGTATTGACTCAAAATCAACTCTATTTTATGCACATACCGATACATAAAATAAATTTTCAAATACCTCGAGCCATTGAAAATATTAATTTTCAATTAAATTTTGAACTGATTATCTATACTAAGATAATCAGTGCAAAATTTAATATGCAAGATAGACTAACTATCGATGGTAATAGTTTTCACTATTTATCTCAAAAGGTTATTAGATGTATCTGTTGTCCTAGGCCTAATCTAGTTTTGGAATATTGAACAAAACAAGATTATTCAGTAATTGTGGAGTTAAAAAAATATTTGAAACCTAATTAACTAAAAGTCAAACTAAACAGGACAAAATAGTTCAATTAAAATAAGATAAATTCTTCTGTTCTTAAACAATAAAACCCTCGTTTGTATGTAAGATAATATAAAGTGCCGTCTTGTTTGCGTCTTCTTCTTTATCAGGGGATATTTTGGTTCAATACCAAGGCTGGATTTTATCTCTAGGAAGCCCTGGGCTAATTTTAGGTCCCCTTAAAATATATTCTGATTATTGAAATTGATATTGAATTTTTTAGATAAAATTAATAACAATAATTTTGTAATTAACACTTACTTAATATAACCTAAAAATGATATTTTACATATTCACTAGATGGAAGTTTATACAATATGGGTATTACGTGTACTTTTCAATAGTAAACCACAAATTTAAAATTTTGCTCAATAACTTTATACGAATACATGTAAATATGTACTTAATTTTTTAGCAGTAGTTAATCTTTAACTGTCACAGTTACACTGCTAAACGATAGAGCGGCTCTGCTTAAAAAAATCGGCGCAGTATTCACTTAAAAATCCAGGAAATAAGAGTAAGCCTTAATCGAGACCAAAATATAATTTCCGATCTCCCAGTCGCAATAGCAGATCGAATAATTTCGTTTTTAATTATAACAGGATTTGAACCCATGAACATGTTCTTTGCAGCCATTTATTTGTCTTATACCCTTAACTATTTATTATGATGCGTACTGTACTGATACTGTAGTCATGGGTTCAAATCTTGCTAGAATTAAAATTTAGAATGGGAATAATTCAACAACAATAGCAAAAAAATCCCGATCGATCGTCTTGATCCAGGTTTACTCTGATTTCCTGTATTGTAAGGTAAACACTGATTATTAAAGTCGGTTACCTGTGTATCTAGTAATAGTAAAGATCACCGACAGACAATTAATTAACACGTTGTTATGTATAAAAAATCAAAAATTGAAAAATAGCTCATAGAGTTAGAAAACCGCTGGGTTATTTTAAAAAAATCACAATACATAGTATTACTTTAATAACTCTATAATTTATAATCTATAATCTTTATTCACAATCTTAAACTGGCTGTCACTTTTTGTTGATATTTTTAGATCACCGAATGACAATTAATTAACACGATGTTGTGTGTAAAAATATTAATAAATGTTGAAAAAGAGTGTTGGGAAATGGTTTGATTGCACAATCAAACGATGATGGATTTGAATATGGTGCAGAAGACGCGTGTTCGTGGTGATTAGTGTTTAGTGTTTAGTGATTAGTGTTTAGTGTTTAGTGTTTAGTGATTAGTGATTAGTGCAGTGTTATTGTAACGTAGAGCGTCTGTAGCTGTAGCAGATCCTTAAGTGTCCGCCTTCAGGACGCGCGCGCTTCTTGTGCTGTGTCTTGGTGTCCACCTCTCTGTGGTTCTATTGGCCGACACCCGCCAGCCGCACCCACTCTGCTTGACTCCGCCTGACTCCGCCTTCTTGCCGCGGCCGCCCCTCACCACAGAGCCGCCCTGAGCCGCCCTCGGCCGCCCTCAGCCCTGCACCGTCAGTATGCCGCCTGGCCTCGGCCTCTACCCTCGTGTGCTCCTGGCCGCTCCTCCTCCGCAATCACTACGCACGACACGACAACTTTCAAAACTTTCGCACATGCATGGTACAATTTATTATGCCGCACAATCAAACATAAACAAATAGACAAATAGTCATCAAGATTTTTTAATTTGTTTCAGGGAGAAATCATCGATTGGAAAGTTCAAAATGTTTTTAAATCTGGCGAGGGTTTTGAGTGAGTGTCGCGTGATAAAATAGATCGTAGAGCGGTCGTAAATGATAGTGGAAATAGTCATAAGTCTTGTGACCGTATTCGACGGTAGTTGAGGTTGATCGATAGTAAGACTGGGAAGATGAGGATGTCCAGGGACACTTTGCTGGTGATCGGGGTGGCTTTGCTCCTGGTACACGTGTCAGCCAAGATCACCACCACCACCCTCTCGCCCACTGACTATCCTGAAGGATTCGCTGAAAACGGCACTAATAACGGTGAGTAAATCGCATCTATTATTATTAAAAACATCGAACATTGTAGACGGTCGGTGCGGTTCTCAAGAATCGCGCGTTAAAATTACTGGATTTCGTCGGTGCTTATGTATGCGAAACATTCAATAATAACACTTAAATCTCAAAACATACAATTTATCGGATCTCGTGCATTTAATAAATTACACAATTCACTGGTATTGTGTATTTTCCATTAGTACTCGCGTCCGAAAATGTTTCAAAATCAACACATTATTGGTGATTTATTTTTGACTCTAGTGGATTATATTATGCACTTCACTTCGAGCGGAGAGTAATTTCATAAACGCACTCTAATTTTGTACAACAGTAATATACGTCATATTTTTATACCAATAAATAACAATAAAGAAAAAGCGCCCAATATTTCATAGATTGGATAAACCTCACACTCGAATAAAATACCTTTTGATAAAGTGTATAATTAAATATGATAAAAGCGATTTGATTGAGTTATTTAGATAATTTTAAAGGGGAGTTTCACATGCTGTTATGTAACTGAACCACCCCCGCTAGCTATTTTGATTATAACTGACTGAAATTGTGTCTAATATCACCCATTTTACTAATTGATTAGTCATTCCATTAGGTCTATTATAAAACCATGGAAATTGAAATACTTATTTTAATATTACAAAAGGCGAGTGATCGGTCTTTTTTCATACAGGTTAATTGTTAAATAAGACAAACAAGAAGTATTTAATCTTTTATAAATAATATAAAAATAACGTCAGTTGTTATAAATTAAAATGATTCTTCATCAATCATTACACGTAAAATTAAGTAGTTAATATATGATGCGTTTTATTAAAATTAATACGTTTTTAATGTTTTATCTAGGGATGAAAATAAATTAATGAATTTTCCATTTTGCTTTGATGAGAGCAATTTTCCCCCTTGCCTCGTTTTTTTATGGAAGCAGGGGAAGTGCCAACAATATCTAGAATCATCTTTTATATTAATAATCATTAATAAACCAATTAAATAGACGAAGAATGCATAATATCATGCATTTTAATAAAAAATACTATTACAACTCACTATATTTGGAATAATTTTAATATATTACGTCATATTGAGTCTAGCCCAATATGTATTATTTCGGGATGCACCAGTCAGTATTATATTTTTTTATGGTTATAGAGAAAATCTCAAACTTTTCAGCGTCAGTTACTCTTGGGTTTTCTAGGCGTATGTCGCTATAACCATACATTTATTTACGGTGGCAAGATTTTTTTTTCTATAATTTTTTACACAACGGTATATATAACAAAGTAACTCTAACAGTCTTTACGGTGTATGATTACAGCGTTGTATTATATATTAATTCTATTATAGTGCTGTAGTGTGACTATTCACGGCCAATGGAAACTAGCTACCCTCCTCGTATCCTTAATGTTTGACATTTGCTTTTAAGAGTAGTTTAATTTGTTATCAAAAGAAGGCTGGGGTATGTATGATGTAATTAATACAACAACGAGTGAATAAAGTAAGATGGATAATAGTTCATATAAGAGGGTAAAGATATACATTATTATTTTATTAGATAAAGCAGACTTCTTAGAATTATCTAACCATGGAAATGATATCTAACCATTTACGGATCGTAACGGGCGGGCGATTTTTTCACATTTTACTTGATAGTCAGTTATGTAATTTTAGATAAAATATATTTTTTATGTAGCCAGATAGCTACAGAGGGCTGGCTCCCTTATAAATATTAATAACATTTGAATGATATTAAATGCAATAGTGATGATAGTAGTAGAGCTATGTATGCGTGCATGCGTGTGGTGGGCAACAGTTATTCCAATAAGCGACCAACACAGTCATTTTAACAATTCGCATCGCATACATTAGCCAGTGTGAGTTATTGTCCACTGCAGCCATAGTCATAGTCATAGTCATAGTCATAGTCACAGTCATAGTCCTGTCCATGTCTGCGTGTATCATAATATCACTATTATACTGCACAATATTAAAGGCATCAATCTGAATTGGTCGACGACCCTTCACATCCTTTACGTGTACTCTGTACTACAACTACAATTACAACTACAACTATGACTACGAGTCATAATACTAGTAGAACACTCATCGGCAGCATCAAAGGGCACATTTTTAAAAATTAAACATTTCAGGAGATCAAAAACTGATTATATTATAAAGTACTAATTCGATAATGAATTACTATTATACATGTAATTAAATTAAAAAAAATTTATGAAACTAAAAGAAGCTCGCCCATAAAAGAGATGTGAATACATATTACAAATATATAGTTATATATCGTGATATACATCAAAATACTTATTTATTATAATGTGAAATCGTATGTTATACATTTTATGTATTTTTTGCGAAATAGCCGCAACAGATTCCGCGTACTACGAGCTACGCCTTGACTACGCGTCGTAGCGCCTAAGGAGCTCAACGCTAACTTGATAATAAAATAATTAATTTGTATTTATTCGAGATTCTGATGAAGACTTTAAATATGTCTGGATTCAAAGCAGATGAAGATGTTTCATTAAGTATGTAAAATGTGCCTTTTTAAAAACAGCCCATTCATATATTTTAGTCCCTTATTGGAAGCAACCATTAATTACTCTTTTCGCTAATAATAAAAGGATTTAATATTTTTTTCTAGTTTTTATGGTTACGATTGTTCATCATTTTAATGTTTTGTAATTGGATATTTGGTAGCTATAATAATTATGTACATACAAGCGTGAGCCCAAATACGCAAGGTCGCCAACAGGTTGCACTGCCTGACCATCTCCTAATGATTTATCAAATTATTATTATGTTTTAATTCCACCAGGAAACATGACCTCATTATTCTAGAATATAGAGTTTTTTGACATTTCGCATGACATAAAAGAGGCCTTTGTAGTCAAGTGTTATACGAATATGCATTATTTTAATTAGAGATAGTACGCCAACAGATTTATAATATGTATATAATATACTAAACTAACTAAAACACACACTTAAATAAAATGTAGTCAAATAGATGTATAGGATGTACATACTACATAACATTTTGTACACCAAAGTTGATAATGAAATTGGAAACTGATTGATTTGTAAGAAACCTACTAAACTTAAAATAAATATTTAATATGAATAAAAAACAATATAAATAAATAAAAATTAATAAACCTATTTGATAATATATTATGACTTCATTCTAAAAGATTGTAACGACAAAATGACGAAACGCAAGGTGGTTCGTCTTTTGATTTACCGAAAATATTTTAAGGGGGCGAAAAAATTCATATTAAAATTGTTCTCTCTCAAAAAGGAATCTGTTGATGTGACAAACGTAAAAAGAAAAATGCGCATTAAATTTGTGCGTTGAATGTACGAACATGTTTAAATATTAATGGGAACGAGGGCTTCCTGTATTTCCAGGGGAGTCAGAGCTACTTCTAATATAATACTTGCATTACACAGTCACATCATATCCAAAACAATATGTATATCTAGAATTACTCGTGAACAATGTGTAAAGGGCCTTGTTAATATTTAAATAAATAATCACCAGCGCAGCGTGCCTTTTATGCGATAATGTATTAGGTATAATAAATCAGGGGGCCAAATGGCCTGCAGTATACTACGAAAAAGACTGACTGAAATGTGATTATAATTTCAGTGTCAATAGAAGAGGTCTTTGTTGAAGTTAGCTTCGTACACTTTAAACAGACGAAGAGTCGAAGTCGGGGTTTATTTTAACAGTACTTCCTCCTGCTCCACTGGCGAACTTATCAAACGAAGCAACTGTTCACTTCTGCTTTACTCTCCTCACTTTTCATATTTAATATCCAATTCATTAACTATTAATGCACACGCTTAATTCAATTAACACAAAAACTTGCACAGAAAAAAATCACTGTTTGGGAATTATGTGAAAACGTTCGTGTCCATTGAATATTTTGTGTTGATAACTCATACAATTATAATATATTGAATCGTATGGAAATACATAATATAATCCTGATTTGTTTTCCACGATAGTGCATTTGGAGAGATCGATGAAACATGTATCGTACAAAATATACTACTGCTTTCAAAGTCGGAGAAGGTAGTTTCAGTATTGAAACGAGTATGATATAGTGTAGTAAGAGTTTAGTACAGTCGCAACCACCACAGGCCATATTTCAAGGAAAGTATTAAGACGGAGAGTGTGCATAAATCAACGATGGGTTCAATTGTAAGGTGAATGTATTGTGGCGTTAACACTGACTAACTTCATTATTACGATAAAGTAGTGAGCCAATCACTGATTATTTATTCGGAATACAGATGAGGAGTCGTAATGGTCTTAAGCAGATGACAATTAGAGTAGTTAAAGCAGTGCATCGATGTGAAGAGAGGAGTTAGAGTCGAGTCTCGCTATTGATCAGAATACCGAAGCGGTCCTGCAGAGTTCAGTTGTGACAGTGGCAAACTTAGAAGTGGGATTGTATACATAGTATTGTGCAGGAAAGCTATGGGTGTTTCTGGAATAGGATAGTCTTCAGCTCAGCATACAATATGCTCATGATGTATGGTCTGACTCAGAACATTGTGTCCGCTTTAATCAATGTGATCGTTTCCGATAACTTATACCATTCAATACTACCGCTTGTTCTTGCATTGTACACATTGTTAAGGGTAGTTAGCGTTAGCGGAGGTGCTTCAAAACAATGTTTGTGTTTTTACATTAGCGAGCGCGTTAATTTTGAGGGTTGAAATAAATGAACGGCCAGGTTATAGCAAATTGTGAATGAATAAAACATTTAATCGTTAAGTGAAACGAGGCAAGCGCCATTCTACAAGATAAATATATTCAAATGCAAATTGATCGTAACCGAACCATTGTCTTGACCCGCTTTGTAACCGCCGCTCATTGTACACCCTGAAAATTAATTGCCTTTTAATGTGAATCACCCATTGACCACTCTCACGTTCACGACCCGCGCATTATAATGATAATAATCACCAACCTGCTTTTGGCGAATAAGGGTGCATCGTGACGGTAGCTCGGTGATCGGGTGGCCGACACATACCCGTTAAGCCATTTCAATATTATAGAGTATGAAAACATCATGGGATCGACCTACTTCCAAGTTTAACAATCATATCCGCGGAATTAATTAACTTGATTGCAGATCTACATAGAAACATCGATCAGATATGAAGAGTTTTCAGAGTGGTATGTATAGGTATAGCTAATATAAGGGTAAAGTAATGATAACATCATAATAATGAGGGAAATGTGGTGTCGGCGAAGAGTAGAGACGGAACTGTTGAAATGTAATGTCAGGATATCTTTTATTCGGTTAGATGTGTAAAGAGGGAACAATATTTGCGAGGGTTATTTGGGGATATAAGCAAGTGGCGGTAAGGCAAGAGGGTTGTCGTGTCATTGAATGAAAGTATACAGTGGCTTAGTAAATGTTAAAATGCTTGTTGGACACTGCTACAACGCATTTCGACAGCCTGTCGTCCTTATATTCGACTCATACTCGGCCTCTGCTGCCCTACCGGGATAATCATTGAGACTTATTATACAATATTATAAGTAACATCCTTCGTTTTCAGAGTTATTAAATCCATAATAATCGCATTATTGTCATGCTATATTTCTATTAACATAACAAGACTAATGGGTATTAGGGGATAAATCCATTTATTTAGTTATTATTATTTAGTTCGTCAATCAATCTATCAGTAAACTGGCCATCCTACTTACATTTTGAATTTTTATTAAAAGTTGTGTGTATTATAGGTGATTGATAAAAGAAGTGCTCTAATTTTTGTCCCTTCTACAGAGCGCATTTCAAATACGTATATTATATTTAAGTTTTAATGGAATTGTCAATTGCAAACGTGATTATGTATATACACGGTGGACTTGAAATAACGGAGAATATTTAGGGTATCGCAAATACAAGCGAAAAAAAGTTAATTAAAAATTAAAAAAATAGTTGATAATGTTGATAGTTCTTTTGGAATCGAGTTTGGGCTATCTTAGAATCAGCTGTTTCTGTGAAGTACTGATTAGTGACTGTTACGTGTGTATTATGTCTGTTATACGTAATTAATTTTTTTTTGCGCTTAATACCCTATCACCCCCTTAAATATTCAAGTCCACCCTGTAGAATATTGGGAAATATTATACATATATTTTATATACTCGTACTATCAATAATTAGAAACAATCAAATGTTTTCTAAAATATTGAAGGTAATAATTAATATTGAGTTTTGTTAATAAAATAAGTCTCGCTGTGTAGCGATGATGGGGTGAGCGGCAAACAGGTTTAATCCCTCAATCCCGGGGGAACATCTTCCGGTTGCAAGCCTGTGCCACTTCCTTTTCCTAATTAATTGCCGCCGCAAACTTTGAATTTACAATTATCATTTCAAATTCTACCATAAAACACAGCTTTGTCTTAACAGAATGTTCTTAACTCTGTGTTATACGAATTTTCACATATAAATAATACAATTAGCGACGCGGGAGATTGTTTTAAATTGTTATAAACTAGCTACAAATCGGATTGGTTCTTACCATATTAGATCCGTGTTATATTTATTATGAATGGCTAAACTTTTTTTTGAATTTTTCGGTGTAAACACAAACATGTTCGTTAGGGTTATACAGAATTTGAAAAATAACAAACACACGAGCTCCCAAGAAAATAAATAGATGTGAATCATTTCCATAACAAAGATAAACGATTCTTGCGTAGAAACAAACGGATGTTGCATCACGAGTCCCAGAAATAAGAAGAATTGTGTATGCGAGGAAGATTTAAAAAACATGACAAAGGGCGTTGAGATTTGATATTGTAGTCCCAAAAGCTGCACACAAAATAGGGGTAAGATACATATAATAATAAAATAGATATGAGCATTGAAGAGCGAGGGAGTCGTTCCCTGAAGTAGTCGTGGTAGTCTGGAGTGCCCAACTGTTGAAGAACTTGCTTGCGACATTTCCAACCACTAATGCCGACCAATTACTGCACCACTTCACTTGTTCGCGACTCCTCTCAAAACTACTGTTATCGAAACTCATTCTAACAATAATTGGTCGGCGCTAAGTTAAGTTAAGTTAGCATATCGACATGCACAGTCACGCGGGAGGTCATAACTGGAGCATTAAACGAAAGTGAAAAGGATGTAAAGAATTAAAAAGAAACACTTAGGTCGGTGGGTGGCCAGGTTTGTTTGGTGAGGCACGTGCCGTGGTGCTCGTAAAAACTGGGAATTAGAGGGACGTGTCAAAATTCCAAATTGCTAGCCATTATTGTAAAGAGGAGGCCATTTTAAAATCGACCATAGACAGCGCGCTTCGCATCCATCCATACATTCTCAGAGCTTACCAACTTTGACCGCAATCACCTAAAGCTTACACTTACTATATACCACTGCATACATATACAATGGACTTCAATCATTCAGAATATTTTAATGTTTTTTATACAAATTATGTTTTTTATAGAAAATAATTGCATAGATTATTTCGGATGAATATAGAATGAAAGACCAAAGTACAAGAGAAGGCACGGTAGACCTAGGTTAAGACGGAGGGACGATTTCTTTAAGTTACATAGGAGTTTACATAATATTTTCATTTTTTTATTATACGTATTAATGCCCCCCTTAAATACATATTGTCCATGATTAATAGTCGAGCGTGTACAGTAGTAACATCATTGACGATGTTGATCCTCAGAACTTTACAATCTGCCAGTGTGCACTGTTCCCATTATGATAACAACAACTCTGTCAACGCATTCTGTGTGCGTATATGTGTTTTATATAAATGTTGATATGAAATGTTGGAAACACCTGTTAGTGTGTGTGGAGCATGTAATCAGGAGGGCATTAGGGCCGCCTTTTAATTTGCAATCATTATCGATGCCAAACCATCCCTACTTTACTCTCTATGTGATTACAACCCCCGCAACTTTTGACAACCCCCATTGCCATTTTACTATTTTTCTTAATATCGTATCCAACACAATAAAAAAGTATTTCATATTTGCGAAGTCATTATTATTAATGAGCCTTTTGTGCTAGATTAGCTCTAATAAAATTATATATTTTTACTTTGTACAATTTTAATAAAATTGTAAAAAAAATAATTTGAAATTCGAGTAGATTGATTTTCGAGTGATTAAAAAGTTGATTTAGTTTTGTAAGAGAAAATCGAATTATTTGGAAATATTTCGAAGGGGATTTTTAGTGATAGCAGGGGCGAGGGTGTGGTGCAGGGGATGCTAATATTTTTATCCGTGAAGGGGTAGTATGTGAAGAAGGGGAGCTAGTTACTAGTAATTTGGCAGTCACATTTCTTTGTGTGGCACAGATTGTGTATTACCGATAGCAAAATATAACTACTGCTTTAGCTATTCTTACTTTATCTCTAATCAATGTATTATACGCACGTGCATCACTTGTCTTTCACCACCAGATAACACCACATCTCATATTCAAATCTTGCATAGTCAATATTATTTCATACAATCATTAAGTGCAAGTTGTTGGCACGCTTGCCTAACTTTTGTCGCAAACAAGAATTCTTCACTTTTTGGAAAACACGAAGCGGTGAATTGGAAAAGAATATCGACATGTTTGGTAACGGATGACGTTGAGTAAAATGAATAGCGAGGGTGGCCATTTCAGGGTAGTATAATATTATATTATACGAGATGTCACCCTACATTTAAGAGGGGGCTTTGACATCCATAAACTATTTTAAATCCTGTTAATAATAATTAATACAAATCTTGCGCCCGTTACCCACGCTAAATGACTTTTACTAATCCACAACAACTGCCTATAAAACCAACACAATACCATTATGGTGTCAATCTTTATTGCCTTCGTTTCGGCTTATTGATATTTCATATAATATATTACAAATTTTTGTCTCGCTTTAAGTCTACCATATACGGTTTTATAGAACGGTAAAAAATAATTAGATAAAAATGTCGATAGCAAAAATAAAATATTCTATATGATTAAAAATGTCTAGTAGGCAAAAGGTTATGGCGGGTTAGTTATGTTAACCTTTATACAGTTTTTCATCAAATGTGGACTCGAAATATTTTCAAAGAAAACAGGTAAGGGTATCATTTCACAGGAGAGAGGTTATAGAGAGCATATGAGTGGTGAAAGTAAGTTATACGGAGGATAAACACGGATTATATTTGCATGAACATCTTTTCGTTGCAAGCATATACACACAAAGATATAATATAATAAATCAAATACATACTAAAATGTGTAGAATATTGTATAATAATACATGTATGCATGTATGTTATTGGGCGATGAGCAAAGTTGATTAGAGATTAGATTGCAGAGTGGTGGTGAGTCATGTGGCTCCAGATGGATAAAGGAGACTGAATATTTAGTTATTACTAAATACCGCCTACTATTTCTACTTGTTCCCCTTCACCGTGACCAATCCTGCAAAATTGAACGGGAAACAAAACCAAATGTCGCCGGAGGGATTCTTCACCCCTCAACATCAATAATATTATACCATACACTGAGTGCTAATATCTACTATTATGACTATTTATATACAATACTATTGATAACTTCACCAATATATCTCTGAGTAATATCATTTATAAATGCAAAAGTGTATATTTAAAAAAAATGTATACAAAGAGTGACTGATAATAATAACATCATCATATATTCTTAAGAAGCAATATAATACTATTTTTAAACTGACAAAAGTTCAAAGATAAAACACAGTTTATATTATGTCGCCTTACCACATAATTCATTCGATGTATTCAGGAACTTGTTCTACTTATTATCAAGACGGCGAAATGACTTTTATACTAATATTTCATAAAACAGTAGGAGAGATCTCCAATATTATCGCTTATTTATATTTTATAATATTTAGAACATTCCGTAAGCTGAGAGATGCACTTCCATGTACCTGTGTTTGTTTTATTTTGATCCGTCCGTCCTTGCGATATTTATGTGTAATATTATAATATTAATGGATTTAAATAAAAAATAACTTGATACTAAGTACATATATTTTCCCCATTCAATAATTATATTGAAAGTCATGTGAGCATGACAATGTCATTTTAAAAGATTGACGTAAGTTTTTTCGAAATTTACAATCCACTATTTTCCTAGCGCAACTATCACCTATCGACTTGCCGAATTTGATATCCAAAAAGACACAACAAGTAACAAGGTGACAATATTATTTTTTATTATGAATATTGCGGTTGGGATTTAATTGCGTTTCTTAATGTTTATACAGAAATATAACGTGTACGGAGATATTTCTATCTCAGTTCGAGAATGCGCTTCTCGAAAATAAAGTAAAATTCAAACATCTTTGAAGAAGTTTAAAGCGAGACGGAAACGAAGTTAGGAACGGAGCGCAGTGATTAACATTCAAATGTCTGGAACAGAATCCAGCTATAACGCAACCTTCAATTATTATTATAATTATAAAATGTTATTGGGGGCCATCTTAAAGGGTCTCCCTAATTATCGCCGCCCTTGATAATCATTTCATAATATTATCCGCTAGCGGTGGTATTTTCCCGATGAAAGTGTTATTTTCGATTAGAAGCGGATCATTTTTTTTTGGTAGGTGAACTGGAGGGTGGATTCGTGTATCTCTCGACCCCTTTGCCGAAAAACTTTTGTCAGTGGGAGCTCCACCGCCTCCGCCCTCCGCCCCTTTATTGCCGCCCCCGCCGCGCCACCGCGCTACCCTTTGCCTTGTTGTGAGACATGTTTTTTCGTGGTCCAAAACCGCTGGCGACAGCGCTTTCTTTGTGGCAACATCGGGTAAATAAGTGAATAAGTCAGTGTGGAGTTGTTGCAGTAGGGAAATAACTTTGCTCACACGATTCACTCACTTGGCCCTTTGTCATATTGCTTTGTTCCGCTATTCGACAAAGGGTAAAGAAATAATATTTATTTTCAGTCTAGTGGTTTGTATATAATATACCAAAAGATTATTATTGGAAAAAATCACGACGGAGAGTGTTCGATGTGACGTGCGTTATTAAAATTCTCAGCGCACCCGAAATATACATTGATTTAAAGTTTTTTCTCTGTGGAGTGTTTTAAAAGAATTTCATGCGGTTGTGAGAAAAGCTGAAAGGGAGAAGGACCATTTTAATTTGTGGCAGCCATCTTGGCCTGGTAAGCGAGACAAATGCTGTAGGTGGTCAAAGGGTTAATCCCATTCATTGTGCCACACCATAATCGTCGTTAAAAATGGCCTCGTAAAGACATCATCATCACCATCAACACATCTATAATACTTTAGACGCTTTGTCACTACATCATACCCTCACAGCCCTCGAGGTAATTACAAGGGCTCACTGCCGAATATATTTTTTGGGTGGATTATAATTGTACTGTTTGCTGTTTGGCGGAGAATTGGTCGAAATCAATGAATGACTTATCAAGTTCATATTCATAGGCAATATAGGTGGATAGTGTGTGTTTTGTATGTATCGTATCGAGGGAAAGTGGAGAAAGATAGAATGTTGGGGTGATCAAGGAAGACGTGCTGAGAATATGTTGCCGCTGGCCACTAATAACTAAATTAATTTATTTAGTTGGCGAGAGGAAATGACATTACGTGCAAATCATATCAGAAGCACCACATCATAACTTGTTAATAGTATGTCCTCTTAAGCACTAGTAACTAGTTACTCTTGTTTCATTCTCTTGTTTGCACAGCTGTCACGTGTAAGAGGAAAGTACATATATACATACATAATATAATGTTTTTATTTTATATATTTGAAAGGCGAGTGTAATGTACACGCGGTGGCATCATTCATGATGTTTGTTTAGATTATTGAGGTCGGCAGGTTTGTTTGGCATCCAGAGCTAATTGGATGTGGGTAGAAACAAGGCATTGCTCGTTAAGGTGTAGTCTCGCCTCGCTGAAATAAGTCGATCCCTCAAAAAGCATGTCCACAGCTAAAAGAAACACGACAGGGTGGTTATCCCGTCACGAGCTTAACTAGGGGTTCAACCACTATCGGTATGTGTTTACCCACCGTGCCACCCACAACTATATGTATTAACAAAATAACTAAGTAGCCAACATTAATAGTGGACAGCGTTAAGACTGAGAAGGGCTGTAGCGAGTAGGGTGAGATTGCATTTTAGGATACATTTGAAAGAAATAAGTTCGTAATAGATAGCAGGAGATGCGGCGCGGCTATCGGGCAGGGGGTGGCAAAAGAGTAGGAACAAGGGAGGTTCTATTCTGTGTCAGACCACCTTAATTGAAAAAGTTGCTTCTGCTAAGTCCCGCACCAATACATCGGCATACGATCCTGACAATTATATTTATACCTCTGCACTCTGTATCCATATTGGATGAGATGCTTTTTGATCAAGAAGTGCATTCACTTGCTTTGCGTTCATCATTACTGCACAGATCACTCTCTAAACACAATATCATAATACTGTGACTTTAACATACTTATAGATAAAACACGAGACACATCAAAGTGAAATCGGTTTCTGTCGTCCATTTCAAATAGCTTTCAGGGGGTTTCACTGTGCTGCACACAGCAAACGGCCTATGTATTATAATTTTTTATTTTATACACAAAAACATATGATACATATGAATGTATCATATGTTGAAAAACTTTAGTGCATGAGCACTAAAGTTTTTCAGTTGTGAATTTGCGCTTTTGTTGAATGATTATAATGCAAAAATAGTGTTGTCAAAAACCTTGTTGCCAACCTTGTAAAATTAGGTAGTTCTGCTTGGCTTAATAAAGAAAATTAATTTTCAATATAAAGATTGAACGAATTAATTATTTATTTAAATTATAAGTATTTTTTATAAGAGCTCGATGATGTAAAATTAACATCGTTTTGTCTCAAAAAAATTACCGTTGTTGTAATGTTGTATCTTGATTTTTTTAAGTCGTCGTATTTTCTAATCAGGAAATCAGCGTAAGCCTGGCTTGAGGTGCGATTTTTTTTCTCAATCTCTTTGTCACAAACAACGGTTGATCAAAAAATCGTAAAGAATTTGAACGATGCATTTAAATTTTAAAAGGAAAATAATAATTAATTTGTTTGAACATCGAATATTGTATATTAAGTAAGTTTTCTATACCTACATAAAGTCTGATTAGTTGTTCTTTATTTTATTTTATTTAAAAAAAAACGACACTTTGAGAGGTCAAGAATAGTTATGATATTAGTGTAACTACAATAACATAGAAGTCAATGAAAACGATTTAAAACAATATGATATGTTGAGTATCGCTACTTTTTGATAGCAGGATGAAGGCACAAGTAGCCAGTGGAGGCTTTCACTTAGCTATGCGTCCATTTTTAACACGAGGGGAGAATACTACAATATTGCCACTAGCAGCGTCTACTATCACTATCATCAATACTAGCTACTAGCTTTATTTATTCAACCTGCTCTGTCACCGCATGTCGATCGGCTTTGACCATGTTCACCTCCTATTTTGTCGGCTTTTCGCTTTTCATCTAAAACTCGACAACTTGTTCTCTACCTACACTTAAATCATTTATACAATATAACACATTCGTTTGCCTCAATGCATATGATAAAATCAATGCATATAAAATTTAAAACCTTTACAGAACTAGCTAACTTATTTGCACCCATAACGAATTAACTCGGTCTTCTTATGTGTTAAATCTAACATATATTATTTTGAAGTAACAACGACGATATATTATTGGATACTGTATATGTATAGGGGGCTTATCAACTTTATATATACTCCTAATATTAAGGAATCCCAGAGGGTCGATGTATGCATGATTTATTTGAATTTGAAAGAATTGATGGAATATAAACATGGTGGAAGAAATGAAGTGCTTTTGTATGAAATCTTAGTGAATGTCTGGCTGTTTCACATAATGTATACATTTATCAAAAATCGTTACGTATTTTCGTAACACTGTGGCCAGGTTATTTCGACTGAACGCGATCAATATGAACGAATGTAATGTATTGGAATTATTTAATATTGAATATTAATATGCACGAGGATGAATGGGAGGAAAAAGGGGGTGTGAGGAAATTTTTCATTTCCGGTAAAGTGTATTAGGAGAAGCTTTCTTTGTGCTTTGACCGCTTACCGACACTAATAATTCACTTTGGCTAACTTTATATACATGATATAATATCAGACATGGTGCATTATGACAAATGGAAAGCTAATCTCGATGCGATAAATCATTACAGCAATCTCCACCGAACGCATATAAGGGCAGGTCTATAATATGTAAGTACAGTCTCGCACATAACACCATAACGATTTCTCGATAGATACTTAATCAGTGTAATGGGTGGTGATTGAGCAGATAGTTAATGTCAGGTATAAAATGACGTTAAACGAGAGCAGGTTACATTAGAAGCTGAGCCAGTTGCAGTCAACACTGCCTTTATCCGTCCTTCCCTCTTTACACTACTTTAACCCCTTTTCCCACTGAATCCAATTTTTCTCTAACAAACACTGCCGATTTTTCGTTTATTCGTGCGTGTATACCTGCACAATTTTAGCTTCTCAAAGTTTCCGAATTAAATTATTTTTTTCAGACTTCAAACTAAAATTCTGCCATACTGCTCAATATACAACTTATTATTAATTGATATTTATTAGACTGCTATTACTCATAATACATAAGAAAAGTAGCTCTATAAAAGTAGCAAAATGGATCTTAACATTAAAAAAATAGCAATGTTAAGTGGCACTTATATTTCACTTTTGTGAAAAATTATAAGTTAAACTAGTATAAATTAACCACTTATAATTTGATTTCGTTATTCAACTACAATATTTATATTTTTTATTAAATTAATGATATTTTTTACATACTAAAATAATATGAAAAGGTGTTATTAAACTGATGTTATGGGATGAAAATTTTTACTCTAAAAAATAATATGGTTAAATATTATAGTACTTATGGTTTGGTATAACAAAAATACAAAAAAAATCCTTCCCTTTCTTATATTATTTAATTTCACATTTTGGATCACATTCTTGGTGATGTATTTTTCAAATAAGATTTATAAAAATCGATATCTTACATCCCCTATAAATATTTCTACTAACTGAAAGTTTATCCTGAATACATATGCCTAAAAAACTAAAGAAAATTATTTTTTTGTTGAGTTATCTTTCATTATTTTCAATAAATAGAGTCCAAATTTAGTTGAAAAGATCATAATGTGGCTTTTAATATGGCATTTTTTCCCCCAAAATTGACGACAAGTAGCTTTTATTCCAATATAAAAAAAAGCATGATAAGGTAGCAGAATGGCATTTGGCGGACTCTGTCCATAAGTAAAAGACTCGATTAGGGTAAAGTAGTTAATATTAAAAGTGTAGTAATGTATAGTTGAGATATGGTGGAAGGTTCTAAGGCAGTCAGGTAGGTTGTCTGTAAATATGGCTAACGAATGTCCGGCCACTGCCACTTTACCAGATAATGTAATATTTTACCCTGCACATCATGGAATATCGCCTTCATCATCACGTTCACTTTATATTTTATTATCAAAATAGCTCTAGCTCTAGGTAAGCACAATCGACTATTGGCTATTATGCAACGGACTCAATCGATAAAAAAATATCACAGGACACTTATGCAAGGAAAATAATACAATAATCATTTGATCTTATTCCATAAAGATGTATGGGTTAAAATTTTATAGCACAGAAAAAAATCTATGTTAAAGACTACCTTGATTATCATTAATAACAATATGTAAAAATTAAAATACTTTTCCCGTAAAACAGCTGACGAATGTACACATTTCAAAACCTTTCGAAAATTTTATTCCTCTGAAATGTGCTCTTCAAATATTATTTCCTATGATATAATTAAAACCTTTCACCATTAACGATTTCAATTTAAAATAAGATCTCATATCTAATGAAAATAACAACAATGATAGTTTTATAGTAGTACCCAAGAGTGATAAAAAGCAAGGCCCCAGAATTATCAATCGATATTGATTGTTGAAGTTCACTTGGTAGAAAATGTTATTGTAAGAATACAAATACATATATGATACAAGCTGTGTATATCTGTACGTAGGGGTAATTTAGTTGGCAAAGTTTCACAAAAATGGTCTGTTTGATAAATGCATTAGCTTGTTATTGGTGTACTAAGTCCTAAACACTGACATCTATCTTTAGTTCTCCCTCTAGTCTTGTATGCATTGTTCCAGGGGTTGCTACTTGCTGCTTCTATCAATGTAGTGTTCACTCATTATTATTATAATATTATCTCAGGCTGGGCCCTAAGGATTACATCATTAAAGAATATCATCCGTATACAATTCATCTTCTTTGTATGTTTGTAATCCGATTGTGCTCTTAACAGGTATCTTAAAATATATGAAATTTTGCTTAGGAATTTGCATAAATCCTTGGTACATCAGCTCTATTCCGTATATCACCAGAGTGTAGAATGCTTGTCAGATCAAAGCATTTTATTGGTCGAAATCGAACACGTGACCGAGCGACCGTTCATGAATTTGAATGTCTTGAATTGTCGCCAAGTGGCATATTGTTACGTGATCGATTTTGACCAATAAAATGCTTTCGCGCAAATAAAAACACCTGCTATATATTGGAGATATATTGTTTGAATTTTATCGAATATCCTTTGAATATAGGCTAGTAATCCAAATAAAGGATACCTCGGTCTATATTATTATGGAAATAAAGTGTTAGTATTTAATATAATACGTTGATGTTATAATAACATAGGAGGCGAGGCGAGGCGAGGCGTAGCAGATATGATAGTTACTTAACATTATTGGGCAGTGATAGTGATGGTGATAGTGGGACGTGTTTATTAGTTCAGTATCGGTCAAAGGGTGGCAATGTTACTCGTGTTATCATTTCATTACGACCCCTGCCTCCGAGCCTTGAGAGCTCCTGCTGTGTTATTGGCGTCCTTTACCTCTTCATATACACCTGATTACTTTTATGAACGCGGTGACTGTGTAATATTTTATACATTAAATCAATTGAAGATACACGCCAGATTTTGTTGATGGCGATTCTGATGATGGTGGAGCGGAATAGCCTCAAGGTAAGGAAGACGAGGCAATGTTGACTCACGTAATATCAGGGAGGTTGTTACTGCTACATGACCATAGACTATCTAACACAATGTATTATTCAGACCATACTAATAATACTATTGTATTGTACTATTACATATTATCTACACGTATCCTCAATTACGCACTCAATAATATTACCTGCTAATTAAATACATATATTGGTCTGCTCTGAAGATACTTTAGATATATCTTAACGAATCAACTAAGTAATGAAGTGAATTCTTCCCCTTTGCTTCGATTTATAGTAATAAACAAATCGAGATTAAATATTACCCACCCACTTGAATATAGAGGTTGTTGCAGAGATGATGCGAATAAAAGTCTCAATACGAGAGCCACACTTTGTCGAGGATAATGTGAAGTTTACAGAAAAATATTTGCTGCGAAAACTTGATTATACTTTTCAACAATGATAACAAGAGTAAGTCCAAGTATAAGTAAACGAGCCGAAAGAAAGTTACTTGTTGTTGTAAGTGATTCACTTCTCGTCCCCGCGGGGAGTCGCCATAAATAACACTCTTCATATATTTGTATCGTTACTTGACTACTTGCAACTTTACTATTATTATACTCGTACATACGTAAAATGTTTTCATGATTTGTCTCGAATCATATGTGAAACACCTCTTGAATAATGATTACATTAGGCGGAGAAATAAAACACATGTAACAGACGACAACAGTTAACATTAACCGCAGACTAATAATGTAGCATGACTATAACAATCGGCCGGTATTTTCTTTTTAAGCTAAGTCAAGTCCCCTCGCTTTGTTCCGGTGAAAATGCAATGTGTTAAGAGAGAATGCCGGTATATTTATACGAGTACGATGCAGCCACAACATCATTTCGGGAAGTTTATAATCCACAAAATCTGTCTGCCCCTTTCCTGTCAACAAAACCTTTTAATATCACTGATACAATGCATGTTATATGATATTACGATAACAAATACTAGTTGGAATGTGAAAGAGACTAGTGTCTGCAATAAAATAAAAGCGGGCCAGAACAATAAATCTAAGAGGCAGATCCTCGCAAATTCCTCGATATCTGGCAATCAACGACTTTTTGCTAAACTTCTTCTCCCCGAGGGTTTATGGTGAAGGGGAGGCGTGCAGCTCCTAATCCCATCAATTGATAAGGCGGTGTTTTATGTCTTTTCTCTTGTAATCATATTGTTTTTCTCTCTCTGTTCTGTACGGCACGACAGCCTCCTTTTTACACTCCCCTATGTTTTCCCGCACGAGGCGAAGCGTGTTGATTCAATGCAATGGCGATGCGATGCGATACAAGTGTAAAAGATACCTTCACACATTTAACAAAGGTGATTATTAATAGTGCCTGTGCAAGTATTGCCTGATGATCATATGACACTACGAGCATCAAGCAATATGTGTTATAATGTTGGTAAAGTCGTGTAATATGACGTGACATATTGTAATATATATGAAAATGTGATGAAGGAGTGGTATAATGTGCAAAGCCATCAGCTACAAGAAGTGTCCATCCAATATGAGCCTTACTAATAAAATAGAGGCCCACCACAAAAACTATCACCACCATCGCCAAGTGTAATTCCCTTCTACACCCTTTTTATATTCAATGTCGTTTACCCGCCAACTAATACAACGAGTAAAACCATTAAGAGTTATTACCTTTTCGGCAATCTCAGATTCAAAGTAAAGTGAATATAGAGTGTTATGATATTTTGTTTGGCGAAAACATCTAGTGGGAGAAACGGTTATGTTGAAACTTGAAAACAACAACGGAGTTTTCCTCAACAAAGAACTACAATGAAGTGAGTAACAATAATGTATGAACGATTTAACAAGCTCACCTAGCTATACGATCATTACTGAAATCTTTCTACAATACAATTAAAAATAGTAATATAAACTCGTTTGAATGGTATTAAAGGTGAAGGGGGTATATAACAAATATACGAGAGAGATCCAAACAGTGCTAATTGCCAGCCATTGTAGAATGGTTATCGAAGCTAATTAGCTCAGTTAGAGTCGTCTTGGTAATCGCGATACTTAAGCAAATTGAGCCGCCAATAATAAATAATAGTATCGCTTTGCCACATCTGACTACACAATATAATAGTGTTTGTAATTTTTGAGATATATGTATGTATGTGGATATTAAAGTTTGGTAAAGTGAGGTGAGAGTTATAAAGTGTGTTGAGAAATAATGAGGAAAACGTGGTGAGGTTAGTTGTGCAGTAAAGAGAAGAGCAGAGGAGGAGGAGAGAGAGAGGCTGTTCAGCTTATTGCAGGTACGACATATTGCCAGGACCAGGACCAGGACCAGGACTACGACCAGGACTAACCTCTCTATAAAAATTACCATATTTAATCACTCGCCTTAATGCAATCTCCTACCCCCTGCTCTCACCCAGTGTGCTAGTTGTGCTTTTATTACCCACACTACCCACCTCTTAAAATATGTATTAACTACGATCATAATAATCATTGTCACACACCCTGCTACGATTCATAGCAGACTCGATTAGACGATACTGACATTCTGAATATGCTCAATGGTGATGACTTTTTTCTGTGAACGAATGTATGTAATTGAAAGCGAACGATCGGTCGACAGCAGCTGGTCAAATTAGATTAGCTCTACTACAACTACAGTCAATGGTATTTCATGGATATGTCATTCCCTATATTTCATACAAAATGAACTAAATTCCACACTTATTATATAACACAAGAATAATGAATGTTTGTTAAATAATCATATTTACTTTGTGGGCTCGAATGTTTAATTCAAGCACGGGTTCTTTTGTCTTTTAAAGCCGACGCAAATATTCTTAGAGGCTGCAGCTTTCAATGGCATTATGTTTTATTAAGTGGCTGGTTGGGTTGCGTACTTGCGTGTTTACGGAGTTTTAGAACGAATGAAAAGTGACCGGGCGCAATTTGCGGAATCTCGTACTTTAATTCTTAACTCGGGCGGCACATGTTATGTACACACACACACACAATAGAAGGAACGGTAACCTTTTCATTAGTCCCGTAGTTGCAATGCGGGGGCAGAGGTAGAGAGAGGCAGAAGGGGCCACAATGGGGCGGATTCCCCGGGGCCCTCCGTACAAATTACGCCCGCTGTTCCCCATTATGCTGTGTGGACCATGTTAAAAATCATATAATTGCTACTGTGAACAGGGAACGCCGCATTTAGTCAATCCGATTTTATTCATGCACCGGAACAAACTCATTCGCCTGCGGGAATCATCTACTCATACACACACATTCATATCCCGTGCCAGATTAACATAAGCCTGAAAGCACTTACCTACTTCATTAATTGATTCTATTCAATATCAATTAGTCGATCGTCCATTCAGTTTTTAATAAACCGGCAAAAGTGCAAGACAGAGGGATGTCAAGAGGGCAATGCGAGTGATATTGTCAGCGTGGAAGAGAGCAAGAACAGGATAACCCTTCAGTATTAGTCATTCATCATGTCCTGAGGGATGTACCACCACACGGCATCTCATATGCCACACATATTATTAAAACCAACATTGTCTTTTGCCTCCCAGCCACACAACCACACCGTCACCGTCACCGTCACCGACCATCTTGCACCCGGCACACATTGCCTCCACGACATTATTACACTATATTTTAAATCATCTAAATACACACTACTAGTATATGCCGCATTATAGTCATTGGATAGCTACATTAAATCAACATAGTCTTATTGAATAACAGCTAATTTAATGCATTATTTAAAATGAAATGTAAACGGATAAAAGGAATATGTGAGGCGGCGCCGTTGGGCGTCAGGAGAGGCGGCCTACGTTTCGACGAAAGGGTCGTCCTCTGTTTTAATGGAATTAATTTTGATTATGATGGAGTAGTCGTGTGATTTTATGTTTGAAAATATTTGCATTGAATCATTGTTTTAGAGCAGAGGGATAGGTTGGGGAGAACATGTTCGCCATGAATCATTCATGATTAGAAAATTAGGCACACTCATCCCTTTTGTTATCGTTTCAGCGAGTCGATCTATTTTACTATCAATATATGTATTAATATAAAACTCTGTTCATAGGGCGATAAGGCTTTAAAAGAAATGCGATTGTGAAATAATTCGGAAAAAGTAGTAACGTCAACCGAGAAAAGGATACATCCATGAATAAAATAAGCATCCCGAGACTGCAGTGGATTTAGCCTTTTTTGTGCGCAAGTAAAAAAATGAAAAAAGTCTGGCTTAATACAAGAGCCGAATGGGCCATTGTGACAGTCCGCTGTGTTCTGTAGTCTTTCTTTATTGTATTCTACTTCAGTCCACTACCGTAATACTGTATACTAGCTACACTCATATTATTCATCATAAATACATAAATATGACATTCATTTCCTTATCATGTCCACTATGATATTTAGCAAATATGAGTAGGTGCAGTGGTGATTATAATCACAATAGTGGAGTAATAGTAATAGTGAACCACCTGTTTGGCGTGTGTATTGTGTTTGTCGTACATCTAGTGATATTCTACTACGTACATAACTACTACACTACTGCCACTGATTACTCTACTGCCACTTTTAATCATAATATTATGCCTTCGTTAGTGAAATAGATTATCAAAAAGTACAACCGCTGTTGAATATGTTTGTGCGTGTAATGAAGTGGAGTTAGGGTTTCCGGAATCGAATGCTTATTTGTGAGAGATGAAGGAATAATATTTTAACAGGTGAGTGATGGTTGTGGAGATTGCGAGCGTGTGAGAGTAAAGAGCTATTAGTTGGTAGGTATTTGTATAAATATAGTTATCAGCAGGACTACATATATAATATAATATAATATTACGAGATATGAGCGTAGTATTAGTTGTAGTAGTCGGGCTACGCGGTTACTAGTCTGGATCATATTCATTATGGAGACGCATATTTGGCTTCACCGTCCCCTGTTCTCTGCGCTTTTCATATCTCTTGCCGTAATATGTCATTTTTAATACTATCGCATCGCTACCGTCATGTTAAAATAATTAATTGTCGTGCTATTAAGCAAAAGTGATAGTGTTTTCGGTGTTATTAAAACGGACGGCAAAGATTTCCATTTGAATGCAAATTACACGGACTGCGCTCCTCCGCCGCTTTTCATCACATCCGTTTTAATTTATTCGCTGAAAACAATTTTCAGTGGGCTACAAACTATTGCTGGCGTTTTGTTTTGTCGACAGCCAACCTAGTGGAAGAGTGGGCGGTCGGGTGGTTCGGTGGCTCGGTGGCTCGGTGGCTCAGTGGGAACGGGGAGTAGTAGTCAGCGGTGGCAATCTTCGAAAATCATTTCTTTTGCTTTTCACTAGGAAAATTGCCTTGCCACGCAGCGCATTACTCTGTCTAAGAGAAGGAAGCCAAGTGACTTCAACCACCGCCGCCTTTCATCTGCATATTAACCAACACTACTAGTCTCGCCTCTCATAACGTGTACCTTATCTTGTATAATACGTGCTATTATTATTAAATCGACACGTTTTATTGCTTAATAACGAGTTATGTGAAATATGAATTGTTTGGATATGAACAGTTAGCAATAGTAGGGGGATACATTGAATGGTCTTACACTACCGACCAAGATTGCGACATCCGCTGTTATGCGGCTTACCACTGCACTACTATGACAACATTGTTACTATTCGTAGTTAGTGGACTCGTATGCTACTCAGTGGTGCAGATTCAGTCACTAGAACTTTTAATAGTCCACTTTCGAAATAACAAATTTATGAGTAAAATATTTGAAAGGTAAAGATACAGTGTTGACTGAGAGTGAACCGCAACAATAGCTATGGGCGATGTAAACAGAGAAAAGGTTCAAGCAACATTGGAGAGTTTGACTCCCAGACGCAGTCCAGCAGATTAAGTGCCCGGGAACATCTTTTGATGAATTGTTAATGCTATGGGAATACCCTCGGCCCCTTGCACGCTTTCCTATAAACCTACCTGACACATTATATTATTGTATTATACACCATTGAACGGCATACTTCTTTAACGTTCACGTTTTATTGCGTAAAAAAGTCGGCGGTCTCAGACAGAAAGCGCTTTATGGAAGTTGTAAGACATTGCTTGTGAAAACTTCACAGAGAAATGATTGAAGAAGTCTAAAAGTGAGAGGTGCGGCTGCTAGGCAAAGAGGAGTACAGGAAAGTATAGTATAGAATAGAATATAGGGGAAAGTCGAGTGAGGTGGTGAGAATTAATTCGAAGGGAAGAGAGGCTTTGTATACGAACCACTAGCTAGCTGCAACTAACTCGCAACAAACAAACTTTCTAACCGAAAGAAATGCCCGCCTATTTTTTCCTTAGCAAACTTGTAAATTCAAATTAGACCATCGGAGTTTTCCGACATCACGTTGGTCACTTTTATACAAAGTTTTGTTCTCGTAGTCGAGTCGGCATAAAGCGTGTTTGTACAATACATGATTGGACGTGTTGTGAGTTATTTATTATAGAATAATGTGCATTATTATAAAGTGAATGGTAGTTAATGCATGTATGTATTTGTGTAGTAAGATAAGCATAAAGAGTGTGTAGGAGCCGAGGCGAGGGTGTTCTCACGTCGCCGCCGCTGTCAAAGTTCATTTCCTCGCTTGGATTTATTGAATACGACCGTTGGCTGTATTGCATCCCTTCACATCCATCCCTTATATCCTTCCTAGATACTACACCATAACATAACACTTTCCCTTCTAACCTTCACGCTTTATTTGACACCTATTTATATCGAATTCATATTATTAAGAGAGAATCTCGCGACAAGTATAATGTGCAAACTGCACATATTTTCACTCACCGACCTCAAATACGACACCCTACATTATTGTATATTATTCAGTGAGTAACTACCGGGATTTATCCACCCAGCTCACAATCAGATTGGTGTTACTTAAAGCGAGCAACGTATTGCCAATAATTGGAAGTGATATCTCCAAGGAAACCTGACAATGTCTAAACACCCTGTTCGCAAATATTGTTCCCATAATATACCACGCACATTAATAATTATAAATAAAATTCATGTTCCACGGTCATGTGAACTATTCGTATTAAGATTTATTATTTTCACTTGATTATTTGTTATTACAACCTAATCGATGTTGATTAATATGTTTTTTCGAATGTTTTTAGTTATTAATATAATATCGGTAGTAGTATAAATAATATGTATGTATCACCCTGTGACCTGCACTTTCATCACGAACATCTCAGACTGAATTTATTACGCACTCCCCTAAGCCAATTTTATTTCATACAGCCTCTTTGAAGAACATTCTATCTATAAAAATATCGACAGTAAGCCCCTTTGCTATTAATTAAAATTATTATTTGCTATTTATTTATTGAGTTCAAATATACAATGATTGATAATACAATACAACTAAGGTGATGACATTAGGTGTATATAAATCTTTTAACCAATTACAGCATTTTAATATGTTTGGGGAGCGATACCACAAAAAAATAAAATAAAATAGGTTAATAATACATTTCTAATAGAAAGAATAAAACTATATTAACAAAAATAATATAAAACAGGGATTTGTAATTAAACTCTAGCCATGATTTTGCATTTTGAATTGTATAATATGAGTTATGTAGATGTTCATTGATAAGATAAATCTTAGTTTTCTCCATACATATGTATTCAGCTTAATGGGTTTTTATTTTTTTTTCCCCATTCTTTCTATAATTAAATACTATTACTCATGTCAAATTTAAATAAAACATTCTCATGTTAGTTATAGGTAAAAAGATGTAAACACTCTGTACACCTAAGTCTATTTCCAAAGATGTATTGTTCTATCAATCAATGTAAAAACTTATGTTAATAAAGAAATTGTAATATATGTATTCAGCTTTATTTAATTAACTTATTAGTTTGTAAATAAGCCATTTTAGTATAGTGTTTGGTAAGTCAAACTTCTTTTTATTGATGTCAATTTATCAACTAAAACAAATTAAATTTAAATGAATATTAATATGGAAATCAATATGTATATTTTGTCGGATGCCTTATGTTTCTGTGTAGACATTTAGTTGTATTGAAATGAGCCGCTTGTTTTCGTTTAAGGACAATGGAAATTGAAGTGCAAATAAAAGGTATCAAATGAGATTCGGGACCAAAACAAATGTGTTTGACAATGAATGCGAAAGTCTATTCAGGACGTACCAGACCAGAAGTGGTACGGGAAGTGGAAGTAGATAGAGAGACTAGGGCTTCGAAGATGGAGACAGGGCTTGGAGGATGAGATACAGGGGAGGAACACAAAAACACGAGGATCAACCAAAACAGGAATAAAACTTTAATACGGTCTCTTATAAACATTCCGATACTCTATCTTACCGATATTACTAGCTTTACCCATGTAATTTATTATATTCTATTATTTATATTATAATGATTAGTACAGTGGAATTGGAAACCATCGAAAAAATGGGTTTATTTAAAAAAAAAACATTGAAGAGGGAAATAAACGTATCGTAAAGCGATTTCATTAAAGGTGGTATTCGGGGTAGGAAGGGAGAGAAGTTGGCCCTTGTCTCTGGTAGGGGTGATAATGTACAGGCCTTTACAACCAACACACTTTTCACGTCGTATCTCCCTTCATTGCCTCGTCGGATTTATTTAGTCGGCATCTCGGATAAACAATTCCGACACAAGCAGGTGTAGGTAATATTGATGGGAGTTATAGTACAATACAACAGAATAAAAGCGTGTCGATATGACGTGGAGCAGAGTGATAGTGGAGGGCGAGGAAGTACGATGTGTTTGCATTAGAAGTAGCAGACGGGCGTAGAATATGTATTTTCATTAATATTACAGCAGCAGAGAGGAGTTTTTCTATTTGGCGTCAGGTCTTCTTTCCTTGTTAGATTTGAAAACTTGGCGTACAAAAGTTGCGAGCTGCTCTTCCTTCCATTCCTTGTTACTCTTCTCAAACACCATCCGTCCTTTCTCCGTTTCGATTTGTGTGCATCCCATCCCTCGCCATTGCCACCCGCGCCACCCCCGCTTTCTAAACACTAAACACCGTGTTTATTCTTTCATGTCAACATTTTATTAACCGCCAATTAAGTGCCGCATTCCAGTATTCCGAGACAGATCGTTTAAAGAGATGAAAACGACGCGAATAGTAAATATACGTTTATTGTATTTGTATAAATGAACCAATTTGAAATCGGTACACGAGAAGGCGGCGAGCGAGATCTTTGATTGCGTTGCATGTTGTAGTCAGTTGGCAAGAGTTGCTTGAAGCGGTGCAGAATAATTGAGCGAGCAAACATTGCCTCAGCATATTGTGGTCGGCTCTTACTACGTCTATTATTATCATATAATACATATATCGGTCGGTGTGGTGCGCTGCGGTGCGCTACAGTGCGCTACCTTGGCATAGTCACACTACTAAGTAATACTGCCATTATATCGGTTCACTTGCCACCTCGATACATCATAACGGCTGCACTAATTGCGAACACCCTCCCGCTCTAACTCTAATTAAGCTATCGGTTTGATGGATTTTACCACCTGTCTGTAGTTAATAGGCCGCACAAGGATGTTGGCGAATCTGCATTCGCCGCAGTTACACCGACTACTGTTTACTTATCAATTACACACTTGCTTGCGATCATAATACAAATTATACACAGTATAGCGTGCACTCTACTGACCGAATCATTGCTGTACACACTGCACTCTAATATCATGGTAAATATGTATACACTGTACACATTCATTGTATTGCTGTACACGCATTACATTCGACAGCACTACCTTTGTATAATACACAACTTGCTAGAAGACGCCTTCTTCTTTCGAGAACCAGTATAAAATGAGATTCGTCCGACGAAAACATAATTTCGCATACGAGGGAAGTGAGTTCGCTTCAGAAGCTAAGATTATCAGAGGAATCGGAAGAAACAGAAATAATATAAGAATCGTAGTGCAGCTGCTCTTTCAATTGTGCAGATGGCTTCTTATTGTTCTTGCTTAACTTTGAGTGCCTTTCTTTTCAAATATATAAAATAAATATCGGTTTGCTGTTCTCGACACATGCATTTATGTGTCGTGCTACAATATTATTTATGTATAAACGGCTTGCCGATATAACACACGTTTTAGATAAATTTATTAATTTATATACGCCCCAAGGGAGAGGAAGTTTTTACAAATTTTGGATACGACAACGTGATATTCATTGTCGGTCTGTGATCTTGAGCGGGAGTTGAATCCATGATCACAGTATTTGTAGCCAGGCGCCTTAGCTATTACGTTGGCATTAAATGGTTTGTTTAGTGAATATAAAATATTACTATTAAATCACATAATAGAGATTGGAGATATTCACGGCTAGACAATAACACGCAATGGACAATTTAAAGTAGGTAAAATCCCCGAAATGGAGGGTGAAATGTGCAAATAAAATGATCTGCGGTAGGGCTGAAGACATAAAATATTAGTGTTAACAGATGGCGGGTTGTGTGGCATTATCACGAGCATAGAACCCCTCATACAAGTTGTGATGTCACGTCCCAGTTGACGGTAAAAGTCAAAAGATCGTAGTCGTGGTAATGAGGGAGACCGACACCTTCATTCTGTCTAAATAATAAACCGACCACACAAAAGTACCGACTTCTTTTGCTTCCACCAACCCCAATTCGCTTCGTTCTTTTTCACCTTTCACTCATTATTTTTTCATTCATACTCAACGCGGTGTAAAATTTAATGACGCCTTGTTGTGTTTTGATTCGGGTGAAATAAATAATATATTTCTAAAGAGTATGAATGTGTTTTAATGAAAGAATATAGTGAACGGTAGTAATGACTACTCTGTTCGGACACCCGAATAATAAATGGCAACGAATCTCAACGAGTGTTTAAATATAACATCCGCCATTGTCTAAATGTGCGTTGTGTTTTGTCAGATAGTTGTCTGCGAGGAAAGATAAACTTGCCACAGTGTCACGGTATAAATTCACATTCTTCCGAGATATATTGACGATGTCCTTAACCTCTCGACAAACATCCTCTCTTTCCCTCGAAAACACTTTACACTTTGCGACCTCACTAACACGCACAACAGCCCCTATGCACACACCCGATTTGAATTTACGATACTTGGGAAAGCAATAAAACCAAATAGAATTTAAATCACGTCGGCTCCATACTAAATAAAACGGGAATCACGTTAAAAGGATAAAAGGGCGTAGAGCGCAAAATGGCATGGTGGTCACAAAGAGGCCTAATTGAATGACCAATCAATAAGCGGCAACACAGACTATAACTACGCGATTATACTTCACTTTTATATTCATTTGCATTGCACATATTATTATTATTGTTAGCAGCCGTTTTCATACTAATTTTCCGAAAAACTACACAAAAAGTGAATAAATAGCAGCTCTGCGTGTAGTGTGTACCGTCAAGGTAGTTTTAGCCAGTGATTTTTGGTTGGTTTCTCTCGTATTTAACAAATTTATTGCGAATAAAATACAATTATACTATAGCTGTGATGGGTGGTTAGTTCCATTAATTCATATTATATATTGTATTGTATAACTACAATATATTATAAATGTGTGATCTGAATAAATAATAATGCATATGGTTTCATCACAATTACATTTCTGCATAATTCCGTTACCACATCGATAGAATTGCAATGTTACTGTTGAAAAACGCACAATTATTTAATAATCAGCAAAGATTGAATTTCTAAGTTATGGATTGAGACGAGTTTAATGATAACATTGTGGTTGAACCTCCCTGCTGTTATGATAATAACGCGTATTAGTTTAGTAACTCGTGGGAGGGTAGTCTTATAGTGGAGGTGGTAGATAGTAGAGATAGTAGATAGTAGATAGCAGGAAATAGTGTGTAGCCACGTCAAATGCATTTGTTGAATACTTGAACAATATTGTAATTTATTGAAATCAGTATGCCACGTGGAGGATGCATGTGCACAGCCACACCAGTGTCTGTCTCTCATACTCTGTTGTGAATTCTGATCAACATTGTGATGCTACTATTACTATTCTACACAATATTAATTAACACGGATAACTTGACGCGACAGAGGAGGGAAACACACGATAATAAAGAAAATATGTTGACAAACAGAGTAAGGGTCGGTCGGTGAGATGTTGAGGTGGTGAGACGGTGACATGTTGCGGACACATATTGGTGTTGCCAGTTGCCAGACTGTCCTGTGTTTTAGACAAGAGACCTTTATTGATACTTCATGTGCGCAATACCATTACTCACTTTATACTGCTGTGCGTTCATTCAGATTTAGCACACATTGTCATCTAGATGAGCCAGTACAATGAGTGAAAGCAACCAGACATTTCCTTCGACATACACATTCAAAAGTAGGTAACGTTCTGCCACATCAAATATTTGAGTTGCATTAGCGAAATTAAGTCGGAGTTGTATTCTGGTAAAAACACAGTTTAATGAAAAATATTCCGCACAAAGTGCAATTCAAATTAGCCGCAACATAATTTCAAAGTTTCAAATTAAATATTAACGTATAATTTGGCCGTCGCTCTAATGAAATTTTCTTTTTTTTTGGCTGTGTCCAAAATGGGGTGTTTTCCCCCCATACTGTTCAGAGCACTGCTTCTACTAGGGGACGTTATAAATTGCCGCTAAACGTAGCTAAACACACAAACAATAATCATTTCCTCGTTCTGTCATTTTATACTTATCTTTTTGGGACGTTTTCCTTCTACAAATGCAAAACACATTCTATGTTCAGTTATACGGGGTTAAGAATGCATAATGTAGTTAACTTTTCAACATTGTTCTTTGGATAAATATTGTATTATGAAGGAATGTGGGGATCAGCAAAGTATCCATTTAGATGTTATCGCACAATCGATCGAGACGCGGAGACAAATTGCAAGGCAGCAACCCATTGTTTATTCAAGGCACGAGACCAAATTTAATTTAAAATTGCTTTCCAAAGTAAACGTGGCCCTCGAGGTATTCCCGTAGTTCAAACACACGAGTCGGCAGTCCGGTTCCGTTGCCTTTTGCTACTGCCCAGCACTTTTTATGCTTCTAAAAGCCTTTTTTACACTCGCTGAAAACCGCTTCAATACTGTGGGCTTTTGACTTTTGATTTGTTCTTAAGTCGATAACGTTTTGAAAGAGAGAAATATTATGTTGGAATTGAGGTGGTTTCCCGTGAGCTGGCCTGAAATAGTTTTCTAGTATTATACGACAAGAGCTCGAAGCGAACGCGTAAATAAATATGAAAAGTGTGATCGGAATGAAAGCAGCGAGTGAGTGAGTGACTTGTGCGAGGTCTCGTTTTCGGTGACATTACACATTATTGCGAGTGGGTTGTGGCGGAAGAGGGTGAGTGGTATACTACTGTAGAATGAGGGTGAATACTATTATAGTATAAGGGTAGTATAGTAGTATAAGAGAAAAGGCGGCCGTGACCGGAATAAGAGGGCGACTGATCCAACCAGCCAGTATAGTCAGTCTTCCACTTAGCATTCATAATTCGTAAAAAATATCACATTGAACCGCACTGTGCGCCCGTCCTGCGGGAACCAATGAAAATTTTATTTGCATGTGATATATTTGCCAGGAAGGGCTCTCGGGATATTACCGCAGATTTTTGATCTGATCAAATACCGTTTTGTTATTTTATGACGTAGCCGTCTAGCCGAGTGCGTTAGTTAGTTTAAATAGTATATGTTAAATAAACGATACATTACGAAAATACAACAATTTAACGAATTTTCCTCCGTACTCGACAAAAAAAAGATATTCGCAGAAACAAAAGCACAACAGCACTCATACGGTCGACGCTTAAAAGCAAACAGAAATCAATTTGTCGAAAGCGGCTTTTCCAGACCGAGAACGACTGCGGCGAGAGCATTTTTTAAAAGCTTCGTAAATAGCGAATAAAGGAAGATGTATCGCCCCCATATTGACTTACAGTATGTCGTCTGAGTTAGCGCAGCTTGTGTAAGTGAAACAAACAATATGTCGAGAGCGCAGTGCATAAGCTATGTCAGTCGTGATTATTATGAGGTAGTGCCAAAAGGTTTTACGACAACAGCTCGTTGTGCTTTTGTAATGATTGAAGTGGTTTAGGACAAGTGTTTTATTATAGCCGGGAGGTGAGTGGCTCGGTGGGTTGAGAGTGTCTCCCTCCGCAGCTCGCAAGCTTTTCCTCTACTACCCAAATAGTTTAATTCCTATGCTAATCCTGAATCCTGACTTCACACTGCCCACATATTATAGCCACATACATGCACCTTCTGTCTTCAATATTATTACAACTACATATTATAACTGTTCACGGTGGGGACTATGGAAAAGTTGGCGCGGCGGCAATCAGTTATCGTGCTGGGGATTCTGATTAGTCGAATTCCGAAATCAAATCTAAAAGTTGCGTAAAAATGGCTGATGGTGGGCGATGCAAATTCGTCGGGTTGAACCAAGTCATTAGAGTTAGTCCCACTGGACAAGTCTTCCCTCTTTGCCGCATTGTCACGAGCGACCCTCATTCTCATCCTCCTCCTTCTTTCATCCCTTACTCTGACAACTGTTTGTTTCGCCTGTCACATCTGTCGAACTTTATTCATATTCCAAACATTGCATTTCTACTATATTTACATAAAAACCCTATTTTTAATATCAAATATATGGGCCAACTAAATCCCAGATAAATAATATTCAGCTATTTTTTTAATTTTGCATTTAAACATGCACAATTTAAACAAAATATAATTTTTCAATTAAAATTAAACTTTTATTTGAATTAATCAAGATGTGACGAACTGATCGTAGTGATTTTAGTTAAATAGAATAAGGCTAATACAATGCAAGCAGTCACAAAAGTTAATGGAGGTATTCAGCGAACTTTAAGAACATACGTCAGGTGGGTCGTAGACACTCTTCCAGGTGTAAATTGAGTTAGGCACTTGGCGACGTCTGTCTGCTAGCTACTAGTAGTGTTGCTATTGCTACTATCACTATTGTCATTACTTATCTTATCCGTTGTTACATCTGTACAGTGTCGTCTTCATAAACTAAATATTTTTCAACTCATCCGTTTTTGTCCATCAAATCTCTCGAATATTACCCACCAGATTGATTAAAATTCGAGTTGCATTTAGAACAATATTAATCAAATTACTAAAGCAATAAAATACCGCAGTCCGCCGTATACTAAATTAAACACACACTTGCAGGTAAATGAGATCTTTCTATTTTAAAATACATAATAAATGTATCAATCATAATATGAAAAGTATCGAATTGTAACCCCCCAAAAAAATAGGCGGAGCAGAAAAGGACCGGGCGGAGATAATTCGGGGGTTTATTCCAGAGGAAAATAAGGAAGGAAAAATCACATTGGTAGAAAAAAATCATATTTTTATCGTAGACTCATCCGTATAAGTTTCTGCGCGAGTGAATATTGTCCTGTGGTCTGTTAAACATTTTTACAACATGATCGATCCATTTGAATATAACATTAAACAATTGACAAATATTATAATTGTAAAAATTCAGCCATTTTAAAGTATAATTGTATTATTATTTGCAGTGATCGAGGACCCAGAATTTACTGATGTCATCGAAAATATAACTGTTCCAGCAGGAAGGAGTGTCAAGTTAGCTTGCTCAGTGAAGAACCTAGGATCTTACAAGGTAATTATATATATTATTATTTTGTTGAAATAGAATATTGGTATTATAATTACATGTAACATAAGTTGTGAACGGAAAAATATACGAAAATCAATAAATAAGAGAATAAAAGGAGGACAAGAAGTTTTTACGGCCTCAATCAGGGCCCGGTCCTCGACTAATATTGTTCCATAAAGCTACGCGAAATAAATCATAAAGGGATGGCATAAAGATATCAATTTTATGGGTATTTTGATAGGCGGCGGTGGTAGGTCACAGGACGGAATACAGGCCGGTTTAGTTAACAATTTGTGTATTGTACTGAAATAAATATAACGTAAAGAAGTTTGGCTCACAGCAGTGACTTAGAGAGGCAGAGTAGTAATAGAAGTTGTCTTTACTTTTATTTGTGCACACTTTCCAACTCGGAATTTGCACCAACGACATCAATCTTTCCGGGGCTTTGAATTTAGATCATGCTCACACTTTATCATTCTTCGCTTTTCAACGTGGCGGCTTCTTCACTTCAACATTACTTCGTCTGAAGACTCTGAAGCCCTCCCAATATCATACATATAATATGTACGAGTATGTATTATATCTACACATACTAGCCTCTATGCATATTTCACGCTTAACGGGTTTATGTTATTCACATCATTATCGCCAGCGCGAATAATCACACAGGAATGATGCTACCTATATCTATTTGGGCCAGCTTTTTATTTAAGAACATGATTATGGATATTACCCTGTTTTGCAGAGCGCTTTACTTTCTTAAAACTGATAAAATGCTGCGAGGGGAAATCGCGCACATCTTAAGTTAAACAAGGGAGGATTTTCTAATAAGAAAAAACGGTTTAAAGAACAACATTGTAATTATGAGTCTCGAGGAGGTGGATTGAACAAAAGTTATAACGGACGAGGGTTATCTTTTGAAAGAATCTCGCTGAAATAGAAACTCACGCAATATTGCCAGCGAAACAATTATAATATCAACACAGACAGAGGAAGAAACCTGCTCCGTACAGTTATGTATATTATTGTTTGATCATTATTATAAAAGATAGATGGATAGTGTAAAGCGAGCAATGTTTCCGAGAATGTATGTATACATAGATAGTGTGACTAGGAAGAGGACCGGGAAGAGTAGGAATAGGGCTGGACTCAATCTGCATTCAGTAATGCTCGGAATGTAATTTACACGAGTCGTTATCGTGTCCGTGCCGTTATCCATACTAACCCCTAAATTGCATCAACCGCCTCCCGATGCTATTTTCACATTACTTTTAGCATCAATCAACAACATATTCAATATATTTGTGTTTTCACATTAATATAAAGCCTATTTTAAATACGATTGCTGACTGTTGCATGCATATATATACATATGTATGTATATTAGAATAGTCGCATGTAGAGACGACAAAGCTTACCATAACGCATTGATTTATATGAAGATAGTTCACAAGGTTATCAGATCTGATTTAGTACAGTCATGTCGTTATATTAGACTCGACTCCTTCCTTTATCCTTCGCCATTCAGGGTTCCTCCGCTATTAACTATTATGGTCTGTCAGAAAATAGAGATCTATTTTCCAATAATAAATCACATTTATCGCCCCATAACTGCATTTTAGCCATTTTAATTCAGTGATTGCCTACAATATAAAATTGATTCACGGACTGGTGTCTCCTGAATTGGAGTGCGCCGTTAATGGATTTCTCGGAAAACATATTGCAAATGGGATAATAAATAGCTGTAGGAAAGTAGGAAGTGAACCGAAGGCAAGTTTTAGATACGCTTAAGATCGATTAGAGAGACAGGCTTAAAGTGCGAAAGTGTGAAGTGGAAGTGACAGGCGGATCGTAATACCTCGGCTGATGGAGACACCTTGACGGCTCCAGGCTGCCAGGATTACAAAACTAGAACCACTCTTCACCACTGTCTATTGATTTTGTATTAGGGCCTGTTAATGGTCAATGTGTACGTACCACCTGTGTGTATATTATATCTACAGACAACACTAAACGAATTAAAAACAGTGTCGGGTCGAGACTGTTGTGAGTGTAACAGATAAAACACGAATAAGATAAAAGCGAGAATAAAATCACGGGAATGAAAGCAGACGGCGTGCGTTTTAAAACATTCCTCGTGGCTAGAGTTTGAAGAAAGAGGGTGAAGTTTCTCGGGGTTGGGGATGCAGGGTGGCAATAATCGAGATGTCATAGCACCTCTCTCCAGGAATTCGAGAATTATTCATAAAACAAAATAATCTCAGACACGAAGCTTCAACAAATTGACTTTGCTACTTCGCTGAATTTATTTATGAGTACAATTTCCGAACAGTACGAATTCCATGGATATTTTCGATCATCTGACTTGATTAGATACTTATAGTAGTATACACAGTTGTCATATCTAATAATTGCAGGTATGTATCGAACATAAATATTGATAATTAGAGAGTAAAAGGTGGATGGATGGATGGTGATTGTTGGTGGGTGGTGGGTGTTGGGTGATGGTGGCTCAGCGGGAGATAAAAGATGGGGAGATGAGGGCGACGAGTGCATCTTAACCCTTCACCGCCCTTAATTACTTAATTGAGATGTCCCATTAAGGGTGCCTTCTTGTTTTACCACCAATAAATACGGATCAACAATAACCGGTGCGGTGTGGTGTAGTGGCTGACGTATTCCGGTTTGTTACTGTTACTGTTACTATTACTATTACCACCGCTAGAGAGGAGTGCCTGTGCTTGTATGTATGTATGCATGTAGAATGTAGATTGTAGGTTGTAGATAGAGGGTGCACGAGGCAAGGAGTAGTCACATTATCCAAACTCATTTTCCTGTTCGCTGAACTTGCGGTCCACCCTGGTCACACTTCCACTGACCGTCTTTTGATTTATGCCCGAATTTACCTGAGAAAGATACACGAGCTACTGCTCACATTCATCATTTACAACATTTGACAAAATAAGAAAACATTTTTTTTAAATAGAAATGACATGACATGGTATGATATATCCAAAACAATTATCATTAAGTAGTCTAGGTTCATTTAGCAATTTTGCAAGGGTGATGTCAGTGTGTTTCGTCAACGTATTTTTCTTCGTTATTATCAAATTAAATAAGAATACAGCAAAAAGGTCCTCTCTTTATGTAACGGTCATAATGTTAACTGAAATATATTGTTTCAACACATAACTGTCTTACGAAATGTATTTTGAGTATTTATCGGGCCCCGAGTTCTATACTAAGAGTATAATGAGGGCCCACCATAATTTTAACTATTTACATACTTTCAAGGGCCTCCTATTAAAACATAGGTGTCAGACAAGACCTGAACAAATAGTAAAAACAAGTCTATTTGAACCAAAAATTTGATCAAATAATAACTAAGACAAGATAAGTACACTTGTTTATTATTGTATGGACCTAATTGAAGATTTCTATTATTATACATACATGTGTGTTCTTTATATTGCGATGATGTAGAAGGAAGAGTGTGCAATAAAGCGACGTCGCGTCGGTTGTAGGTATATCCTTAGGTAAAATGAAGTAGTAAGTTGAGAATAAGCGGGCCTGGGGTTGCGGGTGCAGGCCAGCAATAATATTTAAAGGTTGATCTATGAAGACAGTGGGTTGGGGCGGTGCGGGGACAAAGACCGCGGTGAGGGTAGAACGTGCAGCGAATATGAAGACAGCTTGCAAAAAGACTGTGTATCCCTACAGGCCACCGGGCCTGTGTATCCTGATATGATACTATATGTTATATTGTATTGTGCATACAAGGTGGCTTAATTAGGTGTAATAGACCAGTGCTTGTTATTGTTGATGTGCGCATGCTTATCGTACTGTTTTGATTAGTTAACATGTCACTGTTATTGTACACGATCATGTCAACTACATGGCCTCATCTCCAGCCAGATTTCACAATGAAACACTTACAATAAAACTATATCAGGTGGAATAATATGAGTTAAGGACGCCGCACCGTGCACCGTGGTGAAAGTAGATTAACTTTGGACAGGTGTACGAATCAGATAAGACAGGAAGCTGAGTGCATAAGATGGTAATTATGATAGGCGGCTTCGGGCCCGAGGCAGACTGGAGGGTCAGGTTGTGGGTGGGCGGGGAGGATAGCTGATTAACCCTAATGACACATATCGCATTAGACCACCATTGTGGCCTCAAGCATCGCCTATTTATTGAATTACCCACTCTATGTTCCTCCAATCAATATCACCCAAACAAATATCCTACACAAATCCACATGATGATAAATATTGTATTAATATTATGAATTATATTTTTAGGTAGCGTGGATGCACTTCGAGCAGTCGGCCATTCTGACGGTACACAATCATGTGATAACTCGCAATCCTCGAATCAGCGTAACACATGACAAGCATCGAACCTGGTTCCTTCACATCACCAATGTGCACGAGGAGGACAAAGGACGGTACATGTGCCAGATTAATACTGCCACGGCCAAGACGCAATTTGGATATTTGCACGTAGTCGGTTAGTATGACTTATTATTGCATTTTATGTAAAATACTGCGATCGGAGCGGTGCCATGTATTTAAGAATTTGGCACAGACATTTGTGTTTGGCGTTGTGCAGAAATAATGACGATGTATTGTGAAGTATGTGCAAACACTTGTATTCAACCCAAATCAATATAACTGACCCAAATGAATAACAAACACTTTTAAACAATGAAACCGATAATTGGCTCCACCATATCCATTCATATTTTCCTCGACTCCAATAAACGTTTGTACGTTTTATAAACAGTAAACAATACAAAACTACAAAAGTCTAAAGTTTGTTTATTAGTTTTCGTACATACAAATTTCAAATGAAAAGAGCACAAGGATAAGAGTGCAGCAGATTCATAAATCATCTGTAATTAAAAAGCTGGGCTAAACGAAAAAGAGAGTCGAGAAGAGGAAGGGAAAAGAGTAAAAAAAGGCATTGAGCGGAGAAAGGAAAGAAAGCGTAAATAAAAGACCACGATAAGACAACGTTGCGAGAAGACATCTGCAAATCTGAGTAAAAGATTAATTAAAAACACGTGATGGTGGCACATTGTTTCTAAATTTTTATTGATTCAGCTAAAACTAGAAGTCGAGTTTGGTGCCTTAATTAAAGCTCTCTCCGCAGACGTTATCATTTGAAATTCCGTTGTTAGCACGCCATCTGTTTCTATGCTGTATCTTCCTTCTGCAGCTCTCTTCCCATCTTCTCGTCTTTTCTAATGTGTTAATTAATGTTCGACCGCACATTACGACCCTAAATCACAGCCTCATAATTAAAACTGTCATTCTGATATAGCCACCGCTTCCAATTGTTTCCAATACTCGTTTCTCCGATATTATCCTCTTCCTTCCTTTATATCACACGGTTTCATTGCGCCCTTCAACCAATTAAATTGGATCGGAAACTTAATTAACGTTCAACTTTGACATATTTGTATAAAGAACAAAATATCGAAATGGTGTATTACAATAACTGTATCCCATTGCAGTTCCTCCAAATATAGACGACTCATTATCATCGAGTGATGTGATTGTTCGTGAAGGAGCCAACGTGACTTTGTCTTGTCGGGCTAATGGTTCACCAAAGCCGCAAGTAAAATGGAAAAGGGACGATAACGCCAGAATATCACTCAGCAAAGGACACTCTGGTAATTATAAACAATGTGATATAATAGTAAATATAATTTACATAATGTTTTGTTGATAGTTTTGGAATGGGACGGAGAAAGTCTAGAAATGGCCCGGATCTCTCGGCTGGACATGGGTGCATATTTGTGCATCGCTAGTAATGGAGTACCACCCACTGTTTCTAAGCGAATTAAAGTCAGTGTAGATTGTGAGTATTAAACATGCTTGCTAAGCATTTTAATGGAAATATTAAATACGAATGTAATATATTTTAGTTCCTCCAATGCTGTGGATACCTCATCAGCTAGTGGGTGCTCCACTCGCTTACAATGTTACGTTGGAATGTTTCACTGAAGCTCATCCAACCTCGCTAAATTATTGGACGAGAGAAGACGGTAACATGATTCACGAGAGCAGAAAGTACCACATGGAAAATATTATAAATAATCCATCATACAAGACACACATGAAACTAACTATTCAGAATATTCAAAATTCTGACTACGGAACGTACAAATGCGTTGCTAAAAATCCTCGCGGTGAATCCGATGGCACGATTAGGCTCTACAGTAAGTCATATTTTATTATTTTAATAACACCATACATATTTACCATACAGGCTATAGAGTAAATAGGATAGATAAAGAAGAAAAGGCACGCTTGATGGTCAATAAAGAATAGGTGGTGGCGCACTAAAGTATTGTCGTGTAGAGATCAAATTTTCTGATTGTGACCCATTACAACCTTAAATAGCCACCACTGTCGTTGATACTAAATGATTATCCTTTTCTGTTACTTTTCAAACTATTTGTTCACTATATCAACAATTCATCGAGACACGTACTATACGCCAATAAAGGAACACTGTATCGATTCCGATTAAAAATCTGTTATTTTTAGCTTCATCTCCTCCCACGACAACGCCAGGACCCGCAACAGCATCTCCAGCAACTCCAGCTTCCGTCGATGATTTGGATAATAGCATATTCGGAGGAAAAAATAAAGACACACCCGCTACAGATAAAGGTAAAGTATTTTATGTACAATATATCTAGAAAGAACAACTATACAACAATGTGCGAGTAAGTTAGATGTGTAAACCATCAAGATAAGACGATGTTCTTATGAAAGAAATAAATAAAGAGTGATATTATTTTCCAAAGGAAGATATTCGATTGAATCGCGTGTGAAATCCCAGCGGACAAGGTCGAAGAAAATAATATATTTAGAGGATGTTGGCGGTTGGAATAGAAGATGTTTACAGTTGGCAGGTGATAGCGACAAGCTTTAGCATATAAATAAAAAGGGAGTGCCTACAGATGTTCGGTTATGTGGCCCGAGAAACGTGTGCACAATGGAGCTACTTGAAATTCAAAATGCAACACAGCCTCAAACATCTAAACAAGCTCCAGGCTCCGGGAGGGTGGTGCCGCGGGGATGTTTCTGGGTGTTTTCGGGGAGGCCAAGTTAAGAAACACCGGTGCCAAAGAGTATCGAATATTTGCTTTAACGGACTTTTTCATTGGGTGCGTGCACAGAATATCCTGCAGCCTCGGATTTGGAACTTCCTTCAAACTAAGACACCATCTTACTATGAGTTTTCTGTGACCTGACCGCAAATGAGTATTCCGCGCGCGACCCCTTCGAATAAACACTAATTGATTTGATCACATTTCCATGCGAATCGTTAACAATTAATAGTGTAAAATACGTATACACAATACGAGTAAGGCCCAAAAGCAAACAACTTAAATTTGCCGCCTGTCCTGGCGATGTTATGTTTCCCACATCAGATGTTTTCAAATGGTGGTTAGTAGTATTATTAATTAGATCGGTACAATTAGGTTGAGCTGCAGCAGTGTACATCCTCAAACCTCCCACAAAGCAGGTGGTTCCTTGTATCTGATCGTACAATCAAATAATGTTCATGTAGTGCCGAATATATAATATACTACACACGTACATAATAATAATAGTTGATATTAAGTTGAGCAGCCCTGCAACTTCTCGACTGGGAATTCCCGTTTTGCTAGGATTTCGCACCGCAATTAGTGCAATACATTTAGCTGAGGGAATTTCGGGCGGGATTTTCGGTGGCCACATTGTCAAGGCTGTAAAATGAAAATGCTCCCCTCTACAAATACTAGTACTACCATAATATGTACAACCGCCTACCAATATTCACAACACCCTCGCTTTCCGCCCACCTTATTATTGCCATGTCAAACAAAACGGCTACTTTTTTCCCGTCGAATTCGTCCCATTTAGATCAGGCCAGGGCTTTTCTCGGTTCCCATTATTAAATTCTAATCTAAATGTTTACACGGAAAATTGAATAGTATTAATTCTATTCTCCCGGTATTAGTGTGTTGTTGGTTTTGCTGCACTTTGCAAGTACAAAAATACGCAGACATGCAATGCTTTAAAAAGGCTTTATTAAATATCACTTTGTATTGGAAGCGTGCCCAATACTTGGCGCCCAATATTTTCTCGATTCATTTGTATTATCTATCCGAATAATATTATATATTTTTATATTTATTAACCCCACAAGGTTTATATATTTTGTTTGTTTTTGTGATGTTTTATAGATAGGTATACATATTTACGAATATTTCATTGAACTCTTTAATTTTTATTTTCATGTTGTCTAATCTTTTTTAATAATATTGCATGACAAATTCCTATTAGTAGTTTGTTCTTACGATTAACGTGACGCCTTTGTTTTTGTATTTTATATTTTTCTAAATACCGATTTATGTTTTTCCCTTTCCCATATTCGGGATATTTAAAAGTAAAAAATAAATAAATACATAATTTGACCTTTAAACATAATTATTATATAGACTAATAGATACAGTGAAACTTATTGTAACGAGGATAATACGTTTTTCGAACGAATTTTTCTAATATAAATCAATGAAAAAAACATAAATGTGTTCTATTCCAAATAATTATTCATTTATTTGCGTCGTTTATTCGAATAAAAATATATTCTTATGAATTGTTATGACCTGGAATTAAATGTTTAGTATTTTTTACTTGGAAACTGTCTCGACTCTAAAGTCTAGGGTCATTAAAACGAAATATCAGTGTATCAAGTAAATTACTGTTGACTATACTATATGCTTTGTTAGCTTATTGGTTTAGAGGGTTTGGTTTTGGTATCCGAGGGCCGCGGGTTCAATTCCCGCACCACACGTTAATTTAATAGACTTTGATAGAATTCAGAGTATAAAATATCAGTCGTCAATAGAGCAGTTTTTACACCATATTTTGAGGTTATGAGAGGTTCAGTATGTGTGATGGTCTTGAGCCGATCAGAATGAACTGGTGACTCGTGTAATGTGTGGTTTATGAGGACATGAAGTGACATCAGTACAAAATATGCAAAGTGTATGAAAGAGTGTAGTGGTAATGTGTTGTGTTGTATTGTATTGTCGGTGGTAATCCTGATGGGATGGAGATGAAGAGAAGCGGAACTAAACCAACTGCTATGCCCTGCCAAATCACTCGTCACAATTTACTTCTTCGGGCAGAAAATTGATTTCCATTCAAATTATAAAGTGTATTGTGTTATTATTATATCACTTGGGGTTTTCGCCGACTATGTATTAATGACTGTTTCTCTTGGCAACAGGTTCCAAGTACTTGTCCAACCTGAACGAGATCGGCAAGTCCGAGCACAAGTCCAGTGAAACTTCAAAAGGAGGGACTAAAACAGATTGGGCTGCGGGACAATCCAGGACACTAAGCGGTATGTCATCTCACATTACTTTATACCGTTTACTATTATATTTATGAATTGATCATCCCTCATTCTGTTATTTATAGGATCAAACAGCGTACAAGCCGGCTACTTTCCGATTATGGTTTTCATTATCTTCATGGGAAAATTCACCGAATCATAATTTTATACTGAAAATCTACTTTATTCGCTATTGGTTTGATCGGTTTCCTTGCAGAGAAGCATACGCGGCATTATGACAAAAAGCTTACGTGTGAATGTATGTTAAGTAACGTTTATCAAAAAGAGTGCCAATATTTATGAATAATATATATAAATTATGAAAGTATTATTGAAGAAAACCAAAGTTGTTGTTTGGCGTTGTTATTGTAACTTGTATTATATAATATGAATACAATGTCATTATTATATTGTATGGGGCTGCACTAGATGGGTTCCGTGTATTATAGAATCGACATATTTTAATACACCACGCTTCTCACTATATAGTTGAAATTGAATTATATTATAATCGAACTGAAATATGTATTTATATGTATGTTAAATATATTGAAAATATATGGAAATGGAATGAACTTAAAATAGTCTTAAGGAATTTTATAAATACGTACTATTTTAGTTTAGCTAATAATATTACACACCATCACCACAAACGATCATACTATTCTTTTATAATACAAGCAAATGTATCACTGCTTTGGCGAATAAATATTATGTATATTTAATCAGTATATTCGTGAACTGCTTGAAACATAATTTATCGGAAATGAACGTTTATGGTGATCTTTAAGATTAATTATAAGTCACACAGGGTGTTTTACTATATTCGCTGTATTTTTTGTTATTGTTTTTTAAATCAAATAGAGTCATATGAACAAACAATAAAACCAGGCATTGACTTCAAGTCTTAATTGAGAAACGAGAAACACTACTCGGGATGATAGAATTAGCTTTCCACCTCATGTTTTGTTACAAATAATAATCGCTCAAAGTGCACTAATATTGAATGGTTGTAATTCTATTAAAGAGAAAATAATATCATTATGTAATTATATCATTTGTACGTAGTATCGTCTTCAGTAAGCCACTGAGAGTATTGTAAATTATCTATCGTATTTAATCGAAGCGACAATGAGTTTGGGTCAATTAACAAAAAGTAATAAATACATAAGTGAGTGTAAAGACCTATATTATTATTATTTCACGTTTGAAACTGAAATTTGTGTAAATAAAGCAGATAGAATAATAGGGCTTGGAAGACTTAGGAGACAAAGATGAAGAAGAAGTCACACGCATAATATACGTACTAACAATATTTAATGCACTCGATGTGTACCTACATATTGTACATTTGTAGCCACTTTATAACAATGTTTTAATGCAAAACACACTGCAGTGGATTCAGTTGTAATATTACCTTATATCTTATTATATGTGATTATATGTTCAATCTGTAACAATGAATTCTTTCTGCTAATAAATGGAACAGTGCTAATGTATATTGGTTACTATGACACGCTGGTCTTTTTATACTTTGTTATTATATTTATTATAGGCAAAGACTTTTGAAGAATCCCGGCATAAAGCAGGCAGAGGCAGGTAAATAAGTATTCGATTAATAAAGACAGGTTGTAGTTAATAAATAATGTTAAAATGAGCGTGCCTCATAGTTGTAGGGGGCGGGTGGCAGTTATAGTGGGTGGTGATACGGGGGTGGTGGTATAAAGGGCGGTACAAGAACGATGATTCCATAACTTCTTAAATGTAATCTGGTGGCTTTCAAAAAGTAATACGCTAAAACGACTACAACGACTCAGATGTTACACGCGGTAACCACATTTCACCACTATTCCTTACTAATTATACCATTTCTTTGTTTAATATGTTGCTTTGAGTGCTTTGACACGATTCACAATCAAAATGTTAATTTTATTTATTTGAATATATTCAGTATTCCTTGAATTATTGTGGGATTACCGAGGCAAGTTAAATATGTGCAAATCGTAACCAAAAAAGTGATGAAAATCAGATGATTTTTGTATAATAAAAAATGTTTGAGACCTTGAAATGACAGTTATTTTATTAATTATTATTTATAACAAATATGTACAGACAAAACATTTTTTTTCATGAACGATCCTGTTCGAAAACAATAAAAACATGTCAATCGTATTGTTTAAAAACAGAAAACATCTTTTAGATAGAGGTCTGTGTTTTATAAGATTTTTTTTATTTAAAAAAATATCACGTGGTATGATGTGGTCACCCTACTCTTGAAGAAGTGGGGTCAAAATTAAAACAGGGTAATGATGGGCCGTAGCCTGGATTTATGGTTGAATAAAAAGTTACTTCAATTACAACTTTCACTACCGAGTGGACCTAGTAATAGTTTTATATATCTACATATCTAAATATATAATATACCTACAGTTTTATGTATACATACAATAATTGATATGAAAATAATTAAAGAAAACAATTAATAAGTGAGTTGATGTGCATTTTCCAAAAGACAAGGGGTTATTTTTAAAACCATTTTAAAGTAAGAATTTCATAGTTGGAGAGAGATAAGCCGGATGATTAGTCGAGGAAGTAGAGAATTTAAGCGAGTATGGTGTTAGGGGATGATGTGGGTGGACTAAAAGGGGGCGGCGGAGCACCTTGTTGCGGCAACATGTTGCCTTAATTTGAACCGCTAAGAGAATACTACGTGACTTTGACTTGTATAACCAACCAACAAACCTCCCTTCTCCACTTCGGACATTGTGCTCTACCAATGATTTCATTATATTAATAAATTCGACTATCTATTCTCAATAGATATCGATTATTTATAACCAGACAACAGTGACATCGTATTATCATATTATGGCGTGTTTCTGTATGTTGACGAAAAGGTATTTTTATTGAATAGGAAAATAGTATGTAATATAGCATAAAATATATTCCTGAATTTGTTGCCCAGTTTAAAGGTAATTATTATTTATAAATACATATATAGTTTCGACAAAAAGAGATAATGCATGTAACATATGTGGTGCGTGTCGGCTACTAAATTTGCAAGTCTATAAAATAACTACACATTTTAAAAATAAAGTTATGCTGACATATTTTACTTAACGTGATAAAACCACCATGCTGCACCAGTAATATCAAATTTTATGGCAATTTATGAAATAGCGTAACTGTACTAGATAATTAAAAAATCGAATTTTCCATACATTAGCTGATAAACGTGATGGAGTGTTTTTGCAGGCAAATGCAGAATGGTGTAGTGCTTAAAGGGAAATAAGAGTGGAAATAGAGATGATAGAAGAGACAGTATAAGAATCCCTAGGTGTAATAGAAGTGAAGTGTAGTTGTGGTCCCCAAAGTGTTATTGAGGGCGGCAACTACTCTGATTTATTGCATCAACATACTATTGGAGGTTCCTTCAATTTGATTGTCATATCGCATTATACAATACTATTGTGTATATCAATGCCAATCAACTGGGTATTTCATAGCTCAAACACTTTATTCGGAAACCTATCCTTTAGTACTGTTGTGTAATTGTAAAAACATACATTCTAACAAGTGAGTGTCTTGTTGATGAGAACATTCTATAAAATGAAAAATAGGATTTCCGCACCGCGAAATAATTCGACTTTGATTACTTTTCTATGTAAAATCAGATCGTATTTTTCCAAGTGAGGGCAAAAATAAAAAAGGAACGAAGGCTGGAAATGAAGAGGGCAGAAGGGAATCGAAGAAGAGGGAGGCTGTCTTCTTATGGAACAGCTTCTTTCAAAGGAATAACTTATCGGTTGTAATCAAAGAAATGTCAATGCCTTACGTGTAGGTACACTACATGTTATATCAGTATATTAGATAGATAACTCAGAGTATAATGATACCGACATGTATATATGTAGAGTGATTAAGATAATATTAGCGACGGTGGTGATATTAATGCAGGAGTGGTACAGTGCAGTGCGGTGCAGTACACCAGAGTATGACAGGATTGGTGACAGCAACAGTAGGATGAGGTTGACTATGACTATGACTATGACTATGTCTAGCTGTCGATACTGCCAGGTAATAATGAAGCAACAATACGTGACATCATCACGCAGCCACGTGACTCGCCTTCCAGAACACTATACACTTATTTTGTAGTGAATACCTTCACTTTATTTAGGAGGATATGCGACCATATTGATCACCACACTGTGTGCATAATTAATTAATAATATTATATAGTCTGTGTTGTGTCGTGTAGTGCACCCCCAATCAATGACAGAACGAGAGAAACACAATAATATGTAGACGAGGAGGCGTGCGAATGAGATATTTAGAATTCCGTTCAAAGAGCAGATGTGACCAGCCACACATGAAAAGAAAAATACATTTCATCGACAAAGTGAAAAAAGTAACGGGTGGCGAAAAAGTGGGAAACACTGGCGGTGGCAGAGCTGTCAAACCGAAATATCAAGGCAGGATGATGGTAAAAAGGGGGGCCACACAAAGAGAGGGGCCCGCCATACCACACGGGGCACAAATCGATTTTAATTTCCGATCACCGAATACAGATTATGTTTTGCTTTTCCATTCCAATACTTTTTGCCAAGTCGAAGAGGTCTGCTTCGGCCGCGCAACTACGTGTCACAGGGCTGCCGATAACTATATCATATTAAACACACCGATATTGCTCTCATTGCATTTAGGATTTGCAATAGCTCCTTCAAATATGATATTTCATAACAATAGAATACAGAATCATATTAGTTTGCAGTGGAATCTCGGGAGTCAGGGTCAATATTGTAAGTTTTACGGTTATGTTATTACCGATTTGGGACCTGAACCGTGTTCCTTCAATATTACAAATGGGTTCATTCCGCAAACATGTCCCAATAGTTTAGCGAAACATAAGTGATTAAAGTAAAAACACACATGCCATAATTTTTAAGTAAGACTATATAATATTTATTTGGTATAGGTAAGAATAGTAGCGGCAGTGGAGACAGGGGATCCAAGATAGAAGCAGGTGAAGTAGTGCACTCAGGATGGAAGGCAACCGGAAAATCAGAAATCATAATGGCAAGAAAGGCCTCACATAATCTGGATGTGGTTCTGCCCTGCCCCGCACCCTCTCCTCACCGCCCCGCCACCCCGCCGCCCTAACTTCATAGATGCATGTAACAAATTTCTATGGTGCCGTCAGTCAACATGCAAATCCTTACAATACCAATATTTCGTATGGAATTTCATCTTTTCCTCCGTTCCAACCATACTTTTATTATAATAATATTTCACACAGCTCTAAAACTGTTATAATGATCTTGGAAAGTGAATCACTAATTATCGATGATAGTAAAAATTTGCCATTTCGCACATTGTGGTATCGTCGAGTAAAATATAAAAATGGAGAACGCACATCTCAAGTGATAAACACAGATAAATCAAAACACGTTATAAAATACTGAGAAATGAGTGTTTAACTATCACCTATATAATTTTTAAGGCGGTTTACATTTTACATTGACTCGTAATTGAAAAAAAAATTACTTCCTCTCTACATTCACATTTAACGTTCTCATTAACTCATTTTTAGAAAGCAATTAATTACATATGTGCGAATATCGATGTCCGTCTATATTCATAGATATCAATTTGGTCTGCACTGTCTATTGGAATATATTATACATAGATAAAATATTAGCTAATTTTTGATATTTTAATATTTATTATGGTTATTATATAACATAGTTGTGTGTTAAGAGTGCGTAAGAAGAATGGAAAAACTCCAACGAAATAATATAGTATGTAGATTGTCTGTTGCTTCCGAATGTGATAAGACACGCAGCTCCGCCCAGCCACAGCTCCAGCAACAGTGACCATGCCTAAAGATACTTTACTCTGAATATATTACATACCATCTTCACTGGGGACCTAATAAATACTACTGTTTTCATTGCCTTCGACACATTGTGTCAATATGACTATGGAAATATTAAAAGCTACGAGTAACGTGACTACAATGACCCATAAATGTTTACAATTACTACGGCAATGCTACGCCAGCTACAAAGAATGCTGACTACGACACAGGCTCGATGAAAGCGGTCATCAATTAACGATGCCTCGCAAGATAAGATCGAATATGTACGATGAATGATGATTATGGCATTTAATTTCATTTGAACTTAATTATGGTGCTTGGTAATGCTTACAGGGAGTTGGATTGTTGGTAATTATGATGACCAAAATGTATACACCACCTAAGATAGTAATGGCGTGAAATACTAAGACTAGCTATGCCACTTTATTTTATGAAAAATCTAAATTTGACAGAAAAGGGAGGGTTCTATACAAAATATATGGAAATTACAAATGTTCCAATTAATAAAAAAAAATCATGGTGATAGTATAATAAAGCGAGTCTTTTAAATTAAAATCGAGTGAAGCCCATAAAGACATATTTAAATTGACAAAATATTAAATGAATAGTGAATGAAAAGAAGTACTTAACCTAGCACTAATGAGATATCATCACACTGCAATACACTATGCCTTTTATGTTTTCCATTCATGTTAGACCCATTTTCACAGTTTTTCAAACATATCTTTCAATGAAAGTCATTTTCTTTAAAAACATATATTTTTTTAAATAAAGTATATTGATTTATTTTGTTTTTAAAATACATATGTATATTATATGAAGATCTTTTGGAATGTGTACCTACCGTAAGTATAAATAAATAAATTCAGATGAGTACGAACCATTGAAAACATTCAATATTTCGGAATTGATGGCAAAGAGTACGTCATTAGTGGAAAGAGGAAAACAAGAGTAGAGATAGACACATTGAAAGCCATCCAGTTGAGGACACATTTGAAGTGAGCGATGGGATGTGAAGAATATGCAAGTGGAGTGGAGGGATGTTGTAATTAGGAAGCCTCTTCAGTCGTCCTCTTTGTGTTAATGCGGAGAAGAGTGATCGATCAATGTACCTGTATACGAGTAAGCATAAGCATGATAATAAAAGTGGCGGCAGAATAATATGTGGTATGTTTGGCTGAATGGCGATGGCTCGGTGGTTCGGTGGCTGCTTGAATAACGGGGTGTTATGTTGCACGAGTGTTGCGCAGTTCGTTAGCAACGCATCGCTGAAGATTCACAAGGAAGACGCTACCTAACACAAGCGGCCGGCTCTCGCTACGGCTGCCGTTTTGCTTTATTTTTACATAAGTATCAAGTCATTGGAATATCAAAGGAATAATAAAGTGAAACAAGTAGTTTCTTTCTGAACGTCTACCCGAAATAAAATGCACCCCGCACCCCCGCAGAGTGGGCGGCGATGCTCGGGGGATGACGAACCGAGGGAGGATTGCTACTTATATTCAAATTTTCAGTTCGAACATAGCATATATCAAATATGCATGTGGAAATCATTTTGAAGAATTACTCGGGATTCTTCATTACACTTTAGATCTACTGGCCAATCTCGGTCAAAAGGTTCGGGCTCTTTTATAATATAAGCTAATCAAGTTCAATACGATAAATGTGGTACGTACTATATAACATTTAGAGATTACACGTTTCTAATGTCATTGAGGTAGAGTTTGGTTTCATTTGAGAACTCAGTGCTAACTTTAGGATAATCTTATATTGGAATAAAAAAACAAAAATATCGATACTAGCTTTTTAAATTAGAAGCATTTTTTTATAAATATATTAACATTTGAAATAATCTAATACAAAAAGCAAAAAGAAAAATATGTGTCCGACAAATGATATTACAATGGTGTAAATGTGATTCCATAGTCAGACAGTATTGATGTCATGGTGGAGTAGGCGGTTCATCTTATTATGGAAATATGTAACCTCGTTTTGCAACCGGAACACCAAATTAATTCCTATTTCTACACTACAACAACAACTAAATTATATTATTACACAATATTCGTATGTGAGTTTAGTTGTTAATATCAATGGTATTGCTAGTAAAGTCTACGTTTAAAATACATAGGTATATGTAATTATTAAAAAAACAGATTTTCGATAAAGGCTTTATAAGAATTTAAGAACCTTTAAATGAATTATTAATTTTTCAAAACGTCATTGCCGCGACATGAAAATCTTTGTTTTGTACGACGGCTTGTCACGTTGTCAACTCGGTTGTTAAAAATACACGGGTTGAATAGTGAATAATAAATTACCGAAAGTTCCATTATCGAAATTAGGCAGAACATATTTCAGAGAAAATTGCACAGTGTGAAGGAGCCCGCTGGGAGATTAACAAAATCGATAGTAAATAAATTGAAAGAAGCGCAATGCAGAGAGTAACGAGGCCAAAATAGTATGATAGACATGTGCACCACAAATAGTAGAGGATTAGGAATATAACTAGCACTAGGATTCCTCTTAATTTCCTGTTTCCGATTGTCCACAATCAGCTCCCGGCCCGGCCGCACCCCTAGCCATGTCCATGTCCATGTCCATGTCCATGTCCATCCACCACATCCGCCCCTTCCTTCAACCACCTTTGAATATCGGCAAACCACTGCACCACCGTACCGGAGTGACCTATAGCTACTTGTTGTCAGCGGGTGTTGTGTTGTGACGGAGGTGTAAGAGAAACAGAGTAGCTTAGGGGTGTTCTATCTGTGGTGTGTTATCCTCGAGACATATGAAATATTGAAGTTATATTAGAATTGCAAAGTAGCAACGGCGACACCCCCATAGCCCACGGCCTGCGATCTCTCCACACGCACACTCTCACAGCTTATCTTATTTCTATTACAAATAATATTTATAACTATGGCCGAGTACTAATAAAACGATAACCTAGTATGTATGTACGTACATGGCTACGATGATGGAGCTGTGATCTACTTATCTGTCAGACAGTAAACTCATATAATACATATGATTCTGTATACGAGTGCGATATTATAATTCTGTTCGTATTCTTTGGAATTCTTTTTCCAATCCGAAACGTGAACAAATTGCGAGGGATGAATATGAAAATATCATAGAATAAATCACAACCATGCCAAGAAGCACCCGCTGGGGTGGTCTTCGCTAAATTAATATACAATGAAAATCAACTTACATTATTTCATCTATTTCACAATATTGACGCATTTTATTTAAAATTCCACGTATCGATAGAACGATATTTGAATATTATTCAAAAATGTATCCATACAGAATGTTATATCAATACAACACCGCGTATTAAACGTAAATACAGAAGTTTGGTTTTGTTACTTGGCACTCTGATATAAAGAGAAAACACGTAGTAACCATACATATGATATTTTAAGCTGCTAAACAGCAAGTTTATACATCAATTATATATACATATTATAATATACCTACATTAAAAAAATAACTTCCTACTGTGTCAATATTTGTTACATTTATAATTTTTTTAATGGTTGGAATTTGTTTGCTTTTGACCATCATTAAATATATTTTATTTTATTTGCATTTACAATATAACAACTGGTAATTGCAACATGGGAGAATTGGTGTATTTTCAGATTGCTTTTTCGTACATCACGTTGGAAAAGCAATCTTATGTATCCCCAAGAATATTATTGTTACCGGTTTCTTTTATGTATGTACACAACATATTAGTTATACATATAACGAAAATTTTTAATTAATTAAATGTAAAAATTGTTATATGAATTATAAATATAGTAATAATAATATTTTTATTAATTGGTTTTTCCTAAAATTGAAAATTTCTCTAATCACATAATCAAAAATGCATTTATCAATAAATTAATTGTTTTCACATATCTTTCAATCAGCAGCTTTCATTGAGCTGAAGATCTTCTTTTGATATATGAGATGATCGAAGCACACTTGAGTTAGGATTTTATAATCACTCAAAACACACTTATATTCACTTTATTTAGTGACTTTAATAAATACACAGATACTAAAACTTTATAGTACACCACCAAACAACAAAATAACTATTAGCATTTGTTTAAGAACATTCCCAATTCAAATTAGGACATTAATAAAAATAACAACATATTCTGAGTCCAGTTAAAGTTGAAAAATATTTATTTTCTTTTGTAAATTGACAATTGGAATCTGTGTACGAACATGCGACAAATCTCACCTCCATCTTTATTTTTGAAAAAGGGTGAATTTCAAGTGAAAAATCTGTATTGATTATTACCAAGGGCCTGCATGATTTTCACTTAAATACAAATCAGGTCAGTATGATTTTACTAGTTAGACATTTTTCAACAATGACGAAAGTCAATAAATCCTTCGAAACTAAAATCATTGTATTATTATCAATAAACATATTTTACTAATTAGTTAGAACGCGTTGTAAGTACATTAGGTACGTATTTGAAAATGTTTGTTGAAGAAAGCAAACTGAAAGAAAAATAAAGCATTGGTTAATTTGATCAAAATTCAGTAGAGGCAGTTAGACAAAGGTAAGCAAGTGGTGTAATGAGTTGAGGAACATCATTGATTCACTTTTATTCAGTACACGTTTTACCTAAACCTAAAACAACAAAAGAGCGACTCTTTACATTTATCGTAGACTCGATGAGAATGTCCTTTGATTTAGGATACATATTTGAATGTATATAGATATATGGATATTCCAGCGGGATGATGTTAGTGAAATAAAAGGCATTTAGTATGAGATAATCGGTGTTGTTATGAGGTCGGCGGACAAAAGGTAAAGCGGGTCCAGCCATCAACAAAAGACGGTGTAATGGTTTATGAATTGGGGTGCGTGATGAAGGGTGAAATCATAATTATAATTGATGGTGACCATCATCACGGCTAGTATCATCATCAGTATTATCAGCCATCACATTGCAACTAATACTAATACTAAGACACGAGGATAATGTGTGCCATGGCTGGCGTGGTGCATTATAGGGAGGCTTGTTTCTTATTTAAGTACTGCGAGGCCTTAATTATTTCGTTCTGCTAACAATCGTTTTATTATTCAAATTGGCTGACTTGCTTTATACTTTCAAATAATTCTGCCTGCTTTGTTTCAGAATACACAATTAACGCGACTTCTATTACAGATTTAACATTAGCTTTTGGAACGTTTTTCAAATAAATCTCCCTTGTTTTGTCTTGACTCAAGAGTATCAAGATGGATTCATCTTATGCAACTGATCATTTTTAATATAATGATGTTATATCCCATAGCTCTTTGAGTTGTAGTATTTGAGGCATTCTCCAAAAGATAAGTTTTATGATAAGATTATCTGTTCTGTGATGATGTTTAGTATTCAGAATGTGTTGTTCGATTGGCGTATTGCAACATATTTCCCTTGTGGCCTACTAACAAAAAACATGCTTATAAGATGAGAGAAAAGAAAGGAAATGTACATTTGATGCCAAATAAATCAATCGATCACCTAGATAAGTGCTGATAATCACCATTGGATGGGTTTTTCCATCTTGAAATAAACACAAATAATGTCCTTCATTAATAAAAGTTGTTTTTGCAAAGTGATTGTCAGAGTAAAGTTAAAGAGGTCATTAAAAGTTACAATGAGCAGACAAAGTATTTAATTGATGTCCGCCCTTATGAAACACTTCAAAACAGTATATGTATTTCATTCAGGACATCCACATTATGTATTTGTTGTACAATTTAACTTGTTTTGCTTTAAAAATATTTTGCACTAAACTATTAATTGATATATATTTATGATAAAAGAAATGTAGTTGTTACAATTTTTTTAAATATATGTTAGTTTTTTTAGTTTCAGATTCTTAGATCTACGTGTAATACAAATGTTCAATAAAGAATCATTATGTTGTTGACTTTAAAATGATTAATTTTATATATTATGAAGCTCACAATAACCTCGACACTACACCATTTTAAAATGCTTACGATGAATTTGTGCTGTTTAAAATGCATGAGAAGTTCTGAAATAAATGGAATCATTATAGAAATGTTATTAATAGGAAGATAGGTGTAAAGTAAAGTAAAGCGAGAGGTCGAAGGTGTGATGGATGTAAAAAGAGATGTAGACAAAGGGAGCTGTCGTTAGCTGCTAATTAATTTTGGTAATGGTTCGCCGCCAATCTGTTTGCGATCTCACCTCACCTGTCCCCCCTGCCCCTGCCCCTTCCCCTCCCCCCTCTAATTGAATTAAAAGCCTCCGAGCCCGACTCCGGTTATCCGCTTTACACAATCATATCCGCCGATGATTCGGAACATTTTAATATAATACATGGTGGTGTAGGTAGACACAACCCCAGCGAGGGATAGTGAGTGATAGTAGTGTTTGTTTGCGGTCTTCATTAGGGAATGTCTTGAATGCAGTGCTTGAAGTGTCACTCCTGGTCCAAATTCAATTATGATAATAAGGTTGTCTGGAACAGAACACGAGAACAGAACAACGAAGACAAGTATTGCACACTTCTTCTAAATTAAATCATAATAATTGCCTTTGCTCATACATCTCGCCTCTTGTTATCCTTCAATTACAATACCCACCATTCACGACCACTTCATTCAAAATACCCTCACACTACTACTCAATACGACTCACTGCTAATATTTACTCGTATGACTACTTCTACCGATACAATACACATTTGATTCTTTTATAAAACATTCAATTATAGGTACATTATGCTTCCATTAATTAATGGAAACTGTGGGAGTGGTTTCCTTCGCATGATTAGAAGCAGAAATATGAAAAGTCTGAGACAAAAATCAGCGGGGTGGCTTCGTATTCTTAATAAACAAATATTAATTTGTTAATGGATGTTTACCCGGTGGCGTACTGGGCTACAACTCCACTATGTTTGTGTGTGTGGGTAATACTTGTATATCAATAATACATAATAATATAGCTTCCCCGTTGGCAGTAGTAAGCTATCATTTAGGTGCTAATATGTGTACTGTTGATAATGTGAATGTGAACATATCTGTACTTGTGATCTGCGGGGCCGACGTGAGATAAAGATAAGCTAAGAGAAAAGTTGTAGGTAGGTTGTATAATATAATACATATGTACATAGTTTGGTGGCTGAGTGGACTGCATAACGGAATGTGTCTGATTGAAAAGTTTGTCTTTCCTAACCGTGTATAGTACTGCTATAACAATATTATAGATAGTGGTGTTAGCATAGTAAATAAGCCTGCTTTGCTCTTTCTTTGGACTTCTTTAAATGAAAATGAATGGCATATCAGCACGTCGTAATTCTTACACTTACATAACTATCTGTTTATTTGTTTCCATCTCTGCCCCAACTCTTATTATTTGTCGACCGTAATTTGAATGCTTATATTAATAACATTCAGCCACCTTTGGGGATAGCTCAGCTTGTTTGCACGCCGAATCGGGTTCATTCAATAACGTGTGGCGGTGTAAAGTACATCGATATAGTGAATAATGTATTTTTGTAAAAGTAGTCGGTGAATAATAGCGTCGACGCGATTCGGGGCACGCGCCAGTTTGCATAATGGAAAATTTCTAATTTAATTTGGCGTCTGCAAATACATTTATCATTGTAGAGAATTGGGTAAAAGTGTGAAGAACATAAATATGGCAGTAGTGACACATCACTTCACTTCGTTTGAATTATTAATGCTCACTTCCACTTGTGTACTGTCCCACCACAATATCAATTATTAATCGAGTCATTGAGATGCAGGAAAAGGAATGTTATCACAAGGTTTGGCCACCCGTTAAATTAGTAGTAGTAGACCAAATTGGCGGGAAGTAGCGATGTTTTGGCGGTAAAAAAGGAAATTTAGTGCGTTGTTTACCGGACGCTTTGATGGATGGCGTTGGGTGTATCAAGCCACCATAGTCACCACCACCATGGATCTACTATAGCCACCACCATGGACCTATCTATGTATGTATGTAGCTACTGTAGCAATACCCTGCATCCTAAGCGGACCTTTTCTTGTTTTCAGATCAATATCGACACGATAAACACCACACACATTATTATTAATACCATTATTATGAATATTCGCACGAGTTTTTTTGTATATATTTTTTTGATTATTAGATATACAATGTTTAGTATTCATATGTTGCATTTCAATATGCGCCCTTACAACAAACATCATTCCATATACATTCACATTTTCGATGTTACAATATGTAATGCATAACAAGACTGTGAATCAAATTACATATATTCTATACTTTTGTAAGATTACTAAGATAAATATTCTTCTAAAATAAATATCACGTTTATTTATTTAAATCGCCATTACAATACGTGCCTAGTTATAAAAATAAGGACGTCGGTCATTCAGTAAGTAATTTTGAACGACGCAGTGGGAAAATTATATAACAGGAGAAAATCCTTTTATCCGCAACAAACTGGCAAACGATCAAAACAAGATTGTGCGAGCACGGAGACCAACTTTTTACAGGCAAAAGTTACCCCTCGGAAATTATGATTCAGTTTTCAGTTTTGAAGCGATTCAGAGAGCTTCTCCCACAACTACATATAAAATATTATTATGGATATAGACGCATTCATCACTATTATACGTATAGCCAAATAACTATTATTGTTATTATTAATGATTAAGAGTGTTTGGAATGATAGGTATAAATAATAAGAGACACAATCCGTTGTAAAAGATATCAAGTAAAATGGGGTGGTTGTCCGTGAAGTATGTTTTTACAGTTTCCGCATGTTGTATGCATAAACATACATTCGTAGGTATAATATATAGTCTCAGTTCTGGTGGCAGATATGACTTCCTCATATTTGTATAGCTTAATTTTTCTACGTCTACCGTATAAGAGCGGTTCGTCCTTTATTCACCTTCTTTTCGTCGACATTTCATTCGTTGAATTAAATTTTAATAACTACATATTTCAACGTTTTCATTTGCTCATGTTAGATGATTAGTGAGGAGAAATTTATTTATTTTAATTAAATTTTATTTTTAATTCATCTTGTTATTCCTCTCTGTATATTGTGATAGAAGATTTGAAAATATAAATAGGCATAATTGGTATGCATGATATTTCTTCAAGTGGCATTTATTTTTGACGAATACTACAAAGAAGAGTCAGACTCCTCAGAGAGAAACCCTCGTCGGGAAAGAAATCGCAAAAGGATGAAGCAATTTGAAAAATTGCCCGCGGGTCTTCCTCTGCTCTGTGGCAAACTTGTTTAAGAAGTACTACTGCGTGCATAACTATTATATTGGATTACTTATAGATATTATAGGAAAGATGCGCACTCGCTGCTACGATACAGACGCGAGTCTGCTTTACAAGTGACATTTATTAAGCAATGATAATTATGGGCCACATGAAATTGGATATTGTTGAATAAACACCACACAAACACACGGGGTAGCGGGCGGGGGTGGTGGCCGGTATAATAGTGGACGGTTGAGGGTGTTGGCAGAAATGCGGTGAACAGCAATCAGCGCCGTTTGTATCGACGATTAATGAAAAGCCATTGGCTAAGTTTTACGGCACTGCCGCACACCTGGTTAGTGGATTCATATATACATATGTATATACTCGTATGTACGTTGGTATACATTATTATGCTTTATTAAATGATGTGTATTGTACCTACACATCTATAGGTTGTGTTGTACACACAATCAATATCATCAAGTGTTACCAATTAACCAGGTGTGGAGGTAAAGAGTGCCTAAGACATTATCGAAGCCCACCCAATCAGCGAGGCTCATTCATGTTGTCGTTTACGGCTTTTTATCACAATCCAATTTGGTGCCACTAAGATTGCTTCTCGAACAACGTGAAGGCTCATGATTCTTACTTGCCAATAAAGTGGAATATAGTATATTATATATGTACATATTGTACAATGTATTTGTAGTCGGGATAATCAAATGGGTACATAATATTTTGGAAATAAAATTCTATTGAGAGAGTTAAAAAGTATGATGCGATGCGGGAATGGCGGTTGTAGTAGAGTACTTTTTAGTTTATAGTCGAGCAGGTCAAAGTTGTACCGTGCATCCATTCATGCTAACCAGGAAACCTAATGAGCCAGATACGCCACATACTCTTATTTATCTCGAACGTTCTTTTTATGGAGCCTTTATTTCAGTCATTCAAATTGATTGTTTATTATTAAATTCGAGCGAGTGACGACTGTGGAGAGGCAAATCATGGACGAGGCGTGTAAAAATAAGTAGGAGGGAGGCTAAGTATGATCATTTAATTTAGCGAATATTTCTTGGGATGGATAAGCTGGTCGGCAGTGTCGGTGGAGGGTGAGTGCCTGAAGCATTTCGACGATATTCCCAATTAAATTAACCGCTATGTCACCGCGATAAGGTAACACGCCCTAGGCTATCCTGCACTCCTGTACTCCTGTACTATCGCACCGTTCATTCTTTTACACCGGATCCTACTTATAAGCCACTCTTCCTATTACCATACAGAACATACCTACTATACTATATTACTATATGCACCTCTACATTATATATTATTACTATCACTCCATATTGGAAATAGGGAAAAGGTGACATCGCGACATCTGTCTTTCTATAATTCAATTTAAATGCAAATGTGATTTACATCCTTCCCTCTCACTCACTCTTTTATTTCTTTTATTCAACACTCTCAATTTTTGGCTGCTTTCTTTCCTCCGAAGAAGTGAAAGTGCCATTTCTATAATTGTCTCTAAATTACACATAAAAAATTCATATAAATATTTTATTAATAATTAGCAAAATTCTGCTACCTTTGTTAAGCTCGGGATACCTAGGCATGCGCAGACCGTCGTAGCTCAACTCTGTCTGGGAATCCATTACTTTATATTGTTCCAGTGCATAGATTGCCCTTAAAAGGTATTATTTTTATATTTGTTATATAATATTTTGTTTAAAGTGCGATGTAACGAGATGAAATGTGTAAGTCATTATGGTGAAAGAGCTCATATAAAAGGGGACTGAATACCACTGCAGCAATATGTCAAGTTGCTTCCTACACTTTTTGCAACTTAATTTCTGCACAAAAGGTGACAAATGTAAGCAGGTCAACTTTGTGAAATATTATTACGGTCTGACATGTATGTCTTGGGTATTTTGAGCTAAGATATTGGTCAACAGTGAATATATGGCGGCGAGATATTGATTAGAGAAGTGTGACGTGTTGAGAATTGCTTCAGTAAGAAGCATCATTTTTATCAGTTAGCAAGTTGGTGTTGGCTGTTTCTTCTAACCAAACCCCTCCCTTGATCATCCCCAATATAACTTTTCACCCATCATCACCCACCACCCCCATCCCCCATCCCCCCCAAGTCCCGTCGTGTCCCGCGTGACAAAACACGCTCATTTATCACATTTACAGATGGATTTGCCGCCGAGCCACCGTTTAAAGCAGAATCAAATGACAAAAGTCTCTTATTATTTATATATCTTTGGTTTACATTTACTATTTAAAAATATCTATACGATCGAACAATTTCACAGTGTAAATAAAAATATCGATGTACTAGCCAAAAAATTAATCTTTCAATCGAAGGGAAGCACTCTCTATGTTTGTAACCCAAATGAATTTGAAATTATATTGCTATATTCCAAGATTTGATTTTATTTAAATGATAAATGAATGTGTTGATATCCCAAATGTATTTTTAAGCAACCTGTGTTTGATTTTTTATAGCCTAGCAAAAATAATTACCATTTCCTTTTGTTATACTGTTATTTTGGCTGATGATTAGAATCGCTCGTTTATTTCATTGGTAATATATTTATTGATATTTAATTAGTCAGGTCATAGTTTAGGTACCGAGAGTGAATAATGAATATTATGGATTACGTAGTGGAGGTATGTATTAATGTGTGCAAGGTGGTTGTCTAGTAAGAGCGTGGGGTGAAGCACCTTAATATTGGAAGCAGACACTGTGATGCTGGTCACGTTCCTTTGCCTATTTGAAGTTTCTAATTGAATTCGCATTAGTTATACTGGCAAGAAACAATAGCTGCCTGTATTACATTATTCCGACTGCCCACTTTTGACTAATGTCTCAAACTCCAGCCTCGCTTTCACAGTAGTCGATGTGTGTCATTGATTTTTAAGTTAGTTCGTGTTCTCTAGAAGGCTCGAGCTATTTATTATAGACATAGGTGCACATGAGCTTCCAGTCACACCTATTGTAATCTATGTATGTATGTATAGTGATAGTGATGGTGTTGTTGAGTCTGGCAGTCAAATTGACAAATCGTGTCACTGCACTCCATAATCTCTTGATCTGATTCCGATACATTTTAAACAAAAAGATAATGCGAGCTTTCTCTCTATTTACCTTGCTATTGTCAGAATGGTTGTATAGTTTTCCAAAAATATTTACTCTACGGCATTGCCAATATTTTTTACAGGCAATATATGTGTGATATTCTATAATTTCATAATTCCCACACACCATAAGCGAAGGCAAGGTGTTTGTTTTCTACGTCGCATCTCATTGTACATTATGTAGGTACATAACAACCATAGTAATCTTAAATGCGCTACGATGACTAAATCAATTATCAGACATTGAGAAATCTGTACGTGGTTGTTTTAATTTAATCATTTTCATCTCAATTTTATTATCATGTACTGCTTAATCAATGCAAGTATTAGCGACTTAAAATGGTAGTATAATTATATTGATTTTTAAAAATGAACCTAGAATTGTTACTACCTATTTATATAAGTATTGTATTAAATGTTATAATATTTTGTAAATTATGTTGGAGCAGTTCAAGTGTAGTAATTGATTTTACGCAGCCATATAAAATAAATTAGTATGAATGTGTGTTTGTATGACAAAGGGTTCACCTTCCAAAGTGTCACTTGTCAGCTGGTCAATGGCGTCACCAAAGCTTTGATCCATGACCCTTTGCTTTTGCCTTTGCCTTTCCATTTCCAACCCACATTTATTTAAATATATTTTTAGTCACATATTTTGTTTTATTGAAAATGTCTATGAAAATGTCTAAAATGCACGTCGCGCCGTATTCTCTTAAGTCATCTTATATCTATTATACATTTATTTATAAATGTCGACTATTTAGATTTTAATCGTATTTATCCATGAGTAAAAGCACTTAACACCTGTTCCACTTCTCCGTTGAGTGTAAGTTATGAATTATGACAGATAATTTGCTCAACGTTGATTTTGTTATGAACGAACAATTTTATCAGAAGCTTTTTCTTTCAAGTGAGTGTTCTACTAAACATTAATATCATCTGAGTTAACTTAAATGAAGACTATAATATTCTTGTGGGATTTTTTACCAAGATATAGAGGAAGTTTGATCGGATCCGCCATAAATGATTAATATCAATTATAAATAACGCACCTACGTAGAAGAGAAGGTGTCACGTAGTTGTACGTTAAGTCGTGAGCAATTGAACGAGACGCACGTCTTTGCCAACTTTATAAAGAAGTCGATTCGGTCAAAGGGATTTTTATGTACACATACATATACATTTATATATCACACTCATGTTTTTGCTACTTCAATAATGTTCCAATAATATTTATTTGTTCATTTTATTATACTTAAATTATTTTGCAAAGAGGGACAATTGATCTTGATATTTTTGAAAAGTAACGAGATCAATACGCCTAATTATATGTTTGAATTCAATGCTAATGTAATAAGTAATTATCGGTTTTGTAAGCGTGAAAGTGAAGTAATAATTGCAAAGCAAATATTGAATATTAGGTAGTAGTTTTGGTTGTAGGTATTTCGTCGGGTCTTCAGTACGTGCGGTCACACAAAAGACATTTTTGAGGTGAACGGCAAGAAAATAACATCCCAGGGGTCTTTTTACGTCAGGGCTATTTGACGGAACTTATTATATAGACCTGCCACTAGTTTTACCACCCCAATACGAGTACGTTATGTAACATTGTGTGCGATAAATACAGTCTCCGATCAAGAGCTGCAAGAACAACGAGACACACCAGTTATAAATAAATAGAAACACTTATTATTCATGGGCGAGGCGATGTTATCATTGCAAAGTGGCATTCTAAAAAGAGGGCTTAGAAGAAAAAGTGCGGCGCAATCTGGCAGGACATCTGCGCTGTTTCGCTAAACTTATTACTTGATAAAATCTGTGGCTCTCCCCAAATGGAAGTGTCAACCCTGAAACTGCCTCGCGTTAACATTACTCAAGTGTTGTGCTCGATAATATAATACATATTGTACATAGTCACCGCTGATCATCTATCATAAATATAGAAGATTATCCTAACAAGTCGTGTGTACTTATAATAATATTGTAAAGGTGGTGAATTGCAAAGGAGAGCCGAGTGTGGACTTGACATCGCCGGAAATTGCCAACACTTCACTATCAATAATTCCACCTTACTCTCTTTTTACTAAATCATTTATATTTATTTCAACCACGCGCTCTTATTGGCACATTTCAATATTGTGTAATTATCACAATTAAATCTAATACTTGTGCTTAGTTCTCAGTGGGTACTGCACATTTTTTCAATGGAAAGGCAAAGTTCTATAAAATATATTAATAAGTAATATACAAAAAGCCTGAAGGTGTAATTGAATTCACACTGTTGACGGAAATTTCACGGTAAAACAAATTTCCGGGCGTCTATGGAGTAGTCTTCTATAGAAACAATCATGTATCTTTTTTTGGATAATCTCAGGCAGATAAATAAAAATATATAGCTGTGGGCATGTATTATATATAATTATTCTATTATAAAATATTTACCGATTCAACGGAGGAAATCTTGGGAGTTTCAATAATACACCGTTAAACGACTAAACTATACAAATATTTTTATAAATATATGTATATGATAAATAATATTCAGAAATAAGTGAAGTATGTGTACAGCGTATGCAGCATAATAAATATTTTATTATTATTATTTAATTATCATACGACACCAAATATACAATATGATTCAAAAAAGAAGTTGAGAAGATATATCCTAGATTTTGGTGCTAACCAAAATGTGTATCCTCTTTATTTATTGCATCATTAGTAAATTAAAAATTATTAATTGACAATCGTAACTAATACACGAGTTTTTTAACATTCGATTCACTTATTTATTTTTATAAATAGGTAAACTAAATTTAATATTAATTATTAATAATGAATCAATATATCAAATAACTTAAGCTATACATATAATATATTGTAAAATAAATAAATAAAATCACGATGATACCATTTTGAATTCGATCGAAATCGCTCCCCAAGAGAGAAAGTGAAAAGAAATGTTTTGTAGCAAGATGTGGATTTTTTACAGAAATGTTTCAGAAGTTAGAATAGGTAAAAGGAATAGGAGATTGAAGATTGGTCGTTGTCTTAAATTTTATATGGAATGTTGAACAGCTAAATGTGATGAACCCTTCTATACCTTCAGACCCATTGTGCTACCCTTCTTTATCGATTCAATTTATGACTTCGCATTAAGTACAAATTGTTTTACCTGAGAATTCACAAAATGATTACTGATCATTCTTGATTATGTGTTTGTATATGTCTATTTATATAAATGAGTTAAAAAAAGAGCCGCCGTGTGGCCCAGTGGTTAGTGTAACTGATTCGTGTGTGAAGACTCCCGAGTCACGGCACCGACAAAAACGGTGTCCACTGGAGTCAATTGGTAGATCTAGACTCATTGCTGTGTGGTGGCCTGGGAAACCACCTCTACTATATTCTCCCGTAAAGGCCACGTCAGCCTGGCCAACCCCTTACAGAAGGGACTCTCCCGTCAATAGGAAAGGCGTCACGATAATAAAATATTAAAGAAATCAATGAAAACCAGCGTGATAGGTCAGGGGATAAGACGCGTGGCTACAAATACTGTGGTCATAGGTTCGAATCCCACTCAAGTCAAGAATTTTTAAATTGATTTGATCGGTTATTACGACTGGGAGATCGGGAATAATATTAATAAAATCCCGATCGATCGTCTTGATCCGGGTTTACTCTGATTTCCTGAATTGTAAGGTAAATACTGAGGCGATTATTAACTCGGGCAGAGCCGCTCTGTCGGTGAGCTGTGTAACTAGTAATAGTTAAGATCACCGACAGACAATTATCACGTTGTTGTGTATAAAAAACCCTCTCAAAAAGACCCTTTCTTAAAATAAAAAAGCTCTTCGGAGCGTAAATAAATAAATAAATAATAAAAAAAAAACATTCCGTCTTAAACGATATTTATTTATTAGAAGAGAGACAGATGTAAAGTAAGATATAGAAAATATTGTAAAATTTTATGGAAACGGAAAAAGTTAATGAAGGGTTCTTAATCGAGGATGGAGTCTAAGTAAAGTGGTTATGCCGGAGGCAGTCACCAGCAAAAGTTTATACAGAAATGGCGCACTGACATCAATACTTTATAAATTCAGCAGGCAATTAAAAAGTTGGTAATATGATTCTGCCAGGTATGCCTTACTATAGTTAGTATTACACCTTACAGATTACAGCACTGTTACAGCAGTGTTGTATAATAATAATAATAAAAGAAGAGTGGGTAGTCTGGAGTAATAGTTAGTATTAATAGCAATACGCCTATAATAATGATAATATAATAATATAATGTAGTATTTCAGCTTCCACGCTCATCTCAATATACGTAAGCTAATCTGTTCCGTGACTTGCATTTATTGACGCTCGTTGCATTGCATATGATCATCCGACGATCTACTGCTACTTCTCCTTATCATTATCATTATCACAAACACAATTCAACATTTTCTATTGCCATTGATAGTGATATTGAAGAAAGCGAAGAGAGCAAAATGCGGAGTGTGGTTTTAATAAAGCCAATTTGAGTTATCTGTTAGCTCGGCACATAAAGCCGGCATTGATATGCAGAAGCACGTTCAGGGTATACCTACCACTCATAGGTAACCCTTGCTGTTGCTGCTAAATTATTAAAATACACACTATATCGACTTCGCTACGTATACAACAAGCCGCCCTTTTTACCTGATAACGCTCTTATCACACACCTGCATTCCGGAGCGCGTCGCTGAGTGCTGGCAGAGCTTTCTTTCTTAATTCGGTTATATGGTTATATATATTATAGCTATTGTAACGTGTGTAGTAATAAGTACATACCGACTACATATGTATGTACATATAATAATAAGAAGAGGAGAGTAGTGGTCTAGTGTGGGACAATATGTGGGTGGGACGTGCGCCAATAACTACCAACTGACGTTTTGCTTATTATTCAACAACACTTTCTAACAGCATACTAACTACCCTAATTTATCTGTCCGTGTCTCCGTATTCACATAGTGATGGTAATACACACAGGTACACACACGGCAGTTAGTTGATCGGCATGACGAGTGGAGGATAATATCAAATATTAGATTCGCAGCACTCGTGTCCTCTTTCCTTTGGCCGAGTCCGGAATGACGAGAGTACAGGGTGGTATTAGCATTTATATGGGCATCATTACTCAGTTGGCCCCGTTGGCCCTCTGAACACACACTCGCAAATATTTAGGATGCGAATAAGAAATTCCTCACTCTTTCCACCACTCAGATTCCAAAGGATGGATGCACTGTGTCACTATGTATACCTATTTACACACGTATAAATTACACTTTTACCTTTACTGGCATGATGAACACTTATTACTTATATACCTGGTAAATTTATCAACGAACACACGACTGCTCGATGGTCATATGTATAAGGTTGGCAGTTAACCTTCTTTGAAGCCGCGTTGAGGCCATGGTCACTAGTACCTAGTACCTTGTAACTAGTAGGCTAGCTTAGGGAGACTCTGCTTTCGACCTTTTCTAGAACTAGGGGAGACAAAAAATGTACAACACAATCCACGAAGCAATTTTTCTTTAGTCGCCCTCTTTTCCTCTTCTTTTCATAAGTTTATATTCATTGTTGGTCGCTTCACGCGTCGTTGCAAACAAGCAATGGCCTTTCGACATTTACTATCTTATTATCATTTCAATGCAATATGTCAGATTCCATCTAACACTGACAATTTAATAATATATATATATATATATATATATATATATATATATATATATATATATATATATATATATATATATATATATATATATATATATATATATATTATATTAATATTTGACCATTGTATTTTTAAAGACAATATTCGTTTATTTATGGATCCGAGCGAGACGACTTGGTTTTTATGTTAAGGTAAAAGTTATATGTGTATACATAAATATGTACATATTATAAAAACACAAATTAATTATATTTTAGTGGTACATCATATTTAATATTATCTTAATAATTGATTCCAATGTAGTCATGGATCCAATCCGTAAAATCAAAATAGGAAGTATATCTGAAATATATGGACACAGTATTTACTTTGTTGTTGATTATACATTACGAATACAATAACTTACATCTGGATCTGTTTTGTAAAGGCACTGATGAATTTCGAAAGCTTTATCACAATTCTCCTTCCCTGGGGTGTCTGTAAAATAAGTATGCAGTAAGTAATCCTCGTTTTAGAATAGTTCTCAAATCGTCTCTGTGTTCTTATCATTGAGTTCTACCTAACATTTAGTGAACCCGAAGAGCACAGATTTCTGTTAGTATTATTTGGATAATTAGCCAAATACAAAACACTGACCTAAGTGTCGACAGGCATTAATCATATTAGCGACTTGAGCTCTCCATTGATCCGGAATCATCTCAATTAACATCTCATAATCCATATCACCACTCTCATCTATCTGCAAAAATCACATACAAGAATACTGTAAAAGTTAGCGAGATTCTTAGAAACAATATAGGTATTAGTCTCTCTGGTAAAATCTCTACCAGACTCGCTTCTTCCATGAAACAATACATATAGCACTTCAATCCTCTATTTCCAGAAAATATGCCCTTTTCGCAGTTTGAGATTTCTTCTGTAAGAGTTAAATATTAACTGTGTTTACACGTTAAAATAATTATTACCCATTATAATTTTTAGTGTTGATTACCTTCTGTAGTCCCCGTTTTATCCTTACAAGTGTTGTGTATGTGAGATACGATTTCGGCCATATCTTCAGGAAATTCCTATCATATAAAAACGTACTTATTATAATGTAGTTTATATAAGAGACATAGTACAGATAATAGTACCGGTCTTCCAGAAAGGACTACAGAGATAGCAATCAAAATACAAAAGGACGCAGTCCACATAATATTGAAGTGAGCAGATTGCTTATAAAGTGATCGTGGACTCTGTGACAATCAGCAATGGCAGATTATTCTCGGCAAACCTCTTTTTATGCTCTCCTCCGTCATGGCCCGATGATTTCTTGAATATTTGTCATCGTCATCATTTCATATTCCTTCGAGTGTATTTATCGATGAAATACTTATAATACTAAATAATATTAAATATGTGTGATCCGATTACTCAACTTGAGCAGCTTTCAATCTAAATACGGACAGCCGAAATAAAATGAAGAGGGGGTGGAGATTAAAACTCAATTCAATTGAAGCTTCAAAATTTCCCCATTAAGAACTCAAACAAGATACTTGGAATTATGTACTTTGGGTAGTGAAGACGAGTCGCCTCCAGTTATTTAGGAATAATTACTTTATTTTAAGTATGACGGTATAAGCTCTCACACCCTTCAATAGTTATTACTAAACAATGTAAGTTGTAATGAAGTATCGGTTATAGATTTTTGAAGGTGTTCTTATATCCCCACATAAATCACCCGAGTGCTGAGCGAAAGGGATTCTGGAGAGATTTACAAAAGCGTTCTCCGCGGTGACAAACGATTTCTGAAGCCATTCAATAAATGTACCTATACTGACTACACATTACCACTACCAGTAGAGGCGTACTTTTACCTTAGTTTTGACTTTTACGAATGTAACGAATTTATATTTCATAGAGTGCTTTGCTTAATTCCAATTGTATTTATTCATAGTTTTTCGGAACACATACAATATTTACGTATAGTTTAAATAAATAATTCAGTATGTGAGTATGTTTATTTTATTTTGTTTACACTAATTACAGGCAAGGTTTATATTATGTATACATATTGTCCCCGACTCCGGCTCCGTTAGAATAAGCTCTGTTAGTTTGGCTTTAGTAGCTTTGAATATTTGAGATGTGCGATTGTTGTGAGAAGTGGGCGATAGTTGGTTGCGGGTCCTGGACCGGAGCCTGGGCCGGAGCCGGGGCCGGATTGTTTTACTGGCTCCGGCTTGTAAAATAAAAATGCCAGCTTCGAGTGACTCCGGCTCCTATAGGTATAGTGTATTACAAATTCTTTTTAATATATACATATTTCCTCTTGAATTCGTTCAGATATGTACATGGATCAAGATCTAAGGCCATCTTAAAGCACTTTTTTGTATGACTTGAATTGCATCTATATGAGATTTTGCCACAATAAACCAAGCTGGGCATCCATACAAAAGAAAATAAAAGATTTATACAATACAATTTGTTCGTTATAATATTAGGAGGACCGATGAGGGATCGCTTTCGCTCTTTAATTTCCAGCGAGAGTAATACTGTGTTAGTAACTCTATAAATGCTTGGAGGCGTCTACGAATTGTATCCAATCTGTTAGATGGTGTAAATATAACGGTGTCATCTGCGTAAAAGGCTAAGGAACAATATATATATATATATATATATATATATATATATATATATATATATATATATATATATATATATATATGTATATATATATATGTATATATATATATATATATATATATATATATATATATATATATATTATATTATATTTATATTTTTTTTTTATTTTACATATAAATACATATAATTACTACATCATACTGCACTACCACAACAGCATTACGGGGGATCCCAAGTCGCCGTGATGATAATGCAGCACTCGTCATAGAAAAAAATACAAATTACAAAAAAAATATATAACAATAAAAGAGAAGAAAAACATAAAAAGAGGAACAATGTAAAAAATAGTTTAATGATATAAAAATAAAAATTTGTGCACGCTCTCCATAGATTATATGATGGATGAAGAGAATAAAAAGATATATACAACTAGAATACTTCCTTGCGGGACTCCCACAAGGATTGGATGCTGTACAGATTGAACATTGTTAATATCTACTGAGAATTTTCTGTTAGTTAGATAAGAGTGGATAATTCGAGTAATATATGAAGGAGTATGTCCTAAAGGTACAATCATTTTTGAGAGTGAGTTATTAAACTATAAGGCTATCGTAGAGCAACGCAGTAAATGATGGATTCGAAATAATTATGTGGCATGTTAATTTACGGTGTATACAGTAATTGTACCTACCAGGAGTAATAGACATGAACATTTTGCAAAATATAAAAAGATTGATAACCTATTATTAAGGCATGCGTCTTCTAGTAATAATAGTACATTTGTACTATTAATTAGTGTTTCTTTGATAATGTACCTACACTTTTTAATTTGGTCTCGATGTCATCATTACTAATGAAACATAATAAATGTATGTATATGCACGTTTAAAGAATAATCGTATATATATATATATATATATATATATATATATATATATATATATATATATAATATATATATATATTTTAAATACTAAAAATTCTTAGATTTTTTCTTGTCATTTTATATCTTGTTCTAGTAAAGATTCGATTGTTAATCTTCATTGCCTAAAGTAATCAAGTAATCATAATGACATATGAAATACTAATGACTATGATGTAATTGAGACACTGACAATAGTTTGTAGTTGTGGACTAATTTTACTTGTAGCAATTATTAACAGAGATTTAAGATGCTCATCAGTTAATTTAGATCTGTAAACATTTTTTGTGTACTCCAATAAGTAGTATCAAAAACACAAAACAGCCCACGACCAAATTGTGTCAGTGGAAGTCTTATGAAATTCCAATAAAGATGAGTCTTGACATTTGTTATTAATTATATCACTGCATTGTAGATCAACCATTTCCATTTGAAGTTCCGGGGCTAGGGGTTCAATGTCAGTATCAAAAGGATTCTGAAAATTGCAATGGCATCAAAGTCCGAGAAACGAGTATCAAAATTTATTTTCAAAGCACTCAAAGTTTCGATAGGAAACTCAGTCTCAGTGGTGTGGCTGAATATTTCACATGTTTTAAATTGTGAAAAAAAAAATGAAACAATATCAATTTCTTCCGGAATGATTTGATATTAGTGTATAAATCAGGAAGATGCTGGTTTTCTCCTTTCAATCTCAAATTCAGTTCGTTCACATGTTTTGTCAAATCAACATAGAATGCTAACTTCCACAACCATGCGTTGTTTTGTAATTCAGTAAGAGGCTGATGCTTTTCATTTCAAAAAAAATAAACAAGTTTGTATGGCACTGCATCTTGCGCTCCAGTGAGGGCAGAGCGCAGTACGGCTTCTCCACCCTCTCTAACTCGAAAACGGTGGGGTTTAACAAAAAATATTTTTTACAAATTTGTCACAAATTTTATGGTCTACAATATTTATTTAAATGTAAACATCATTGGAGCCATAGGTAACGAGATAATCTCGAAAAACTGATTATTGTGACCTTTGACCTTGAATAACTTCCAAACCCGTCACTTGATTTTTCAGAAAACTTTTAAAACACTGAAATAAAGGTGTATGCAAATTACAGCTTCTAGGCTCAAATTCCGAGGTGAAACCATTATTTAACTGGGCTATTGTTCAGATTTGAGTTTTGTAAATGAAGATTGGTGCGATTTCAATCCGCGCTTCGTAGCTTCGAAATTTTCTGTCCGCGAACTTCCTGTATGTTTTGTTTCATACTGACGCTTAATGTTATATTCCTTGAGAACTCCTACTTCCATTCCAAAATCAAACATAGCGCCTTGTTACTGGACTCAATTACGAAATACTGAATGTTCTACTGATCTTTGAATTTTCTGCATTCACTATAAATTTTTCGCTTCTTTTCCATACTACTAAATCACACACAAAAGTAACAATTCAAATCGAAATACTCTTACAAAGATGTCTTAAACTTAAACACGCACAAGCACTTTTTAAGGAGGTACACACTATTTATTTTTATTTTTACTACCGGCAACAATGATAATATGGTTTTGGCCCTCGGAACTTACTGGAGTAATCAGTATGACCCGAAGGCTGGAAAGTTTGGAGACCCCTGGTTTATACCGAGGCCGTCTCGAGTATAAAGGCCGGAATGCTTCACAGAACTCGTGTAAACGCTAATCGTACGAACGGCGTTCATTGTATGGGAATTCGGTTAAATTATATACTTTTCAACCATTACACTACTTTATACAGACTATTACAGTATATAGTCTGGCAGAAAATATATCCACCCTAGTCTTATATATATATATATATATATATATATATATAATATATATATATATATATATATATATATATATATATATATATATATATATATATATATATATATATATATATATATATATACATATATATATATATATATATATATATATATATATATATATATATATATATATATTAGTTATGCGTATAAAAATGTAATGACTGTGTAGAGTAGATATAACAGACATATAAGACTAGGTGAAAAATATTTAATTAATTAATACCACCAAAATATCTAATTAAACTCGATTTACGCAGTCAAAATATGTCATCTATAATATATTATATCGTTTCTACAACGGTAATTAATTAAAATTTGTACAAAAAACATTTAAAAAATGACCGTTCATCAAGATTTATTAGATATTTAGGTCGTATTGATTTAATACAAATTTAATGTAATAATAGTGTAGAGTAGGTATATGGGAATAGGTGATATTTTTCATTGTAATCGTAGTGTAAATATGTATATTAGAGTGGTGTAATGCTTGAAATGTATATAATCTCGCCTGATTTCCATACTTCGCGTACTTTATCTGCGACCAAGCCGCTGACGTCACAGATTCAATCTTGGGGCCCGCTAAAACATAAAAATAACGCGCGCAGCGCCATCTCGCGATGGCCCCGTGTATACGCCTTGGCGCGCCTGAACAATTTTGGGAAATATAAAATATCGATATTATAGATATATCCTTGACTCCACCCGGTTTTAAACTCACGAGTCGTCATTGGTGTAAATATAATGAGTGTAAAACTGTAAATAGTATAAATAACAATAAATATTAGAGTTAGTATGTATGCATGAAATGAATTCAATGAGTAGTGTTTTGGCCGTTTTGGCGCCAAGCTGTCTTGAGAGTGGAACTGACAGATTGAGTGACAGCGAAAGATGAAACAGTCTCTGGAGCAAGAGCACGATCAGCTGAGGCTCTGTCGCCTCGTGCTGAAGTTGGGTTTGACTGACTATAACTACAACCACAACTACAACCACAACTACAACCACAACTACAACCACAACTACAACCACAACCACAACCACAACCCTTACAAGCAAATAAGTGACATTTGTAAGGCCACCATTGCTAGAGGGGAGTCCAACTCGGCGCTGGTGGTGTCTCCGACGAGTACGGTAAGAGTTTTGTACTTGTCTGTACTTCAGATTACTGTTTTACAGCGGTGTATTGTACAAGGACACTAAGGTAAATACAACTAAACCGCTCAATTAGTATCTACAACATGTTCATCTGATAAAAACCTTCAATAAATGTCAAAAAATGTTTTCTTAATTTCCATATTTAATCTACTGTAGTAATGAGATATAAGCAAAGTCCGCCAAATGCCATTTTGCTACCTTATACCACATATTTTTGAATAAAAGCTATTAAACCAAATTTTTGAGGGATCGTAAAAACTGAAAAATCATTCTGTATACATTTGTACTAAAAACAAAAATTGATTTCAAGAAAATAATTCTAACGGATTCTATTGTATTTCTTAAAAATTTGCTTCTCAATAGTCAAAATGTAAATAAAAACCTTGACTCTTTCAGATCATGGCAAAGTTGAAGTTGCTATCAACTGATTTTTGGAAGCCATTCAATTATGTATTAATAAAATGTTTCAAAGAAAGTTTTATTTGTTTAGTTCGCATTTATCTTTGCATAGAGTGAGTAATTGTAGTAACAATAGCAATAATAATAATATCTTTAAAATATTTTGCTGGGACAATATCTTACGGGAATTATTGTAGTGACGGTAAATAATTAACTTGAAACACCTCATTCTCTGCTTTTTGTTGAGTTATCTTTCATTATTTCAATGAATAGAGTCCAAATCTAGTTAAAAAAAGCATAATTGTGGCTTTTACTATGACATTTTTTGCAAAAATTTACGAAGAGTAGCTTTTATTCCGAAATTGGCAAATATTATCATTAAAAGGTAGCAAAATAGCATTTGGCGGACTCTGGTAATAAGTAATAGCTTGTTACATTGTTCATGGGACAGCCAAAGGAAGAACTATCAAAGCTCTCGATAAGTTTTTTTTTTGCCAAATGAACACGTAAATAAAATGGACCTCAGGGTTATTTAAGTGTAATTTTGGTAAATTTCAAAAACGCCCAAATGGTTATTTACTAGTCTTGCAAGTCTATTTATTTGTTACCTGTTGCAGATGTTGAGCGCCGCCGTGGCCGAGGTGAGTTCTTTGGCCGGATCACACTGCGACTGTATCTTGATACAGCTGAATGGTCTCCTTCACACAGACGATAAGTTAGCTCTGAAGGCCATCACTGTGCAGGTATCAAACCGCTTTAAATATTTTAATAAATCAAATATCCACTAATCTTATTCATTCCAGATGTGCTTGGATTGCGGGACTGAAGATAGAGTTTTTGGTTCATTTGCAGAAAACCTTGCTTTCCTCCTGACATCCTTGAAAGCTGGCAGAGACAAATCTTGCAAAAGTATCATATTCGTTCTTGAAGAATTTGATTTGTTTTGTCATTCTCGGTGCAGTCAGACACTTCTCTATAATTTATTTGATGTTGCTCAGAGTAAACAAGCTCCTATATGTGTTTTAGGTACGTTCTGAATATACGTACATCTAAATGGTATTTGGGAAACCCTCTTTTTATTCTGATTTCGAATGTGACAGTTAATATGGAGTTATTATATTTTACTTGTATTATGGTTCCATGACAATTCAGAAAATAACATAAACACTATTTAATTATTAAATCTGATAAGATAATGTAATTTGACATAAGTCATACATATAAATGTATATTCAATTTTTTTTTCAAGAAGCTTTATTTCTCTTCTGATTTATTCCCAATCTTATTTGTCCTGTCACAATATCGATGGGCAATCATTAAAGTGACTAGATTAATTTGGAACAAAAGCAGGACAGTCTACTGATAGGCAGGTGGGTTGTCGGTTTTGGGGATGATGCTGATGATGGTACTGGTAAGAAATCAATTGTCATAAAGTGTTGAATATTGTGATTACATTGAAAGTATATACAATATCATATTATCTCTGTCGAAATGGATAGAAACAAATCAGAACCCTCTCAAAAGTCTACAAGACATAGGATAAATGTTTAAAAAGCAGCACTGTCCCGCTGAAATCACCGTATTGATTATGCCCCTTTTAAAATATTGTTATTTTCTGAATTGTCCGGCCATGAATATACGTAATATATCTCTGAAAACATATGTTCATCTGAAGTTTAATTATCAAGATGAAATTCTTTTAATGCACCCGTGTTTGTTTATCATACTTTACAAGTTGGTGGAATATACTGTAAGCCTAGGTTCACAAAATATTCATTGAATTTTACTAAGGATGTTTGGGTCATCATTTTGGCCCAAGACTCAACAATGCTGAATTAACTCTAAATGAGAAAGGGTTGCACATATCGCACCCGTTATAGAATACTGTTATAAGGTTCAAAGATATTTTTTTTAAATTATGTCATATATGATATGTACTATAGTACTATTAATTGAGCTGCATCAATTAGTCCAAGTGTGATAGTTCTGCGTTGTTTAGATTGTGCGTGGCACCTCTAAATCACTATCTATATTAATGCTAAAAATTATCTTATTTGGCTATCATTAATATTATTTAGCTAAAGATTTCAGATATATGTTATTAATCTATAAATAGAGGAACAAATGCAAATTATATGATCTACACCTCTTCAGTTAAGAAAAGTGTCATAACATATTTAATATAAAAAATTTCCTTTTTTTTTACAATATGGCAAAAATTATCCAAAGTAAATCAAAAAATACCAAAAGTTCTGTGATAGTGCCTAACAAATTTGAAATTTAACTTATGACAGTATTCCGTAATGGGTGCGATATCTCCTTGTATGAACTTAAATTATCAATGTTTCTATATAGATTCGTTACTGTGGCCTACCTAGTATAAATGACTATTCATGATTTGTTCTATGTAAACTTTGTACATTTAAATTTCTCCTTGACCTAATAAGAACTTGGCCCAGATCCCATAATATTTTGAAATAATCCTTTCCCCTAGTAATATGGATCAGTATACATTTTGTACAGTACAATATTAATTTGATTATTGCTTATAGGCTTTACATCGCGCCTTGATGTCATGGAAATGCTTGAAAAGCGAGTTAAGTCAAGATTTTCACATAGGCAGATATTTTTATCTTCCATTGTGACAAAAGATGATAATAAAGGTCACTTTTTTGAGGAGAGGATTAATTTGTTTACCCAATTATTAAGTTTGCCATCACAGTTGTCAGATGACACAAGTTCATCCGTTCATGTCTATCACAGAACATGGGAGATTTTAGGAGACTTGGATCCCGTGTTTGTGATGTTTTGGAATACTCATATAAAAAGTGTGAGTGAAGATTTAGCGGTGCAAGAGATTATTAAAAAACATTTTGAAGTAAATGCTGATGAGCAATCATTCAGAGATATATTGGTAAATAATATGTCAAATACAAATGTATTAAAATTTATTCTCATTATCGGAATATATATTTTTTGTTAGATGCAGTTAGTATCTTTGATATCACCCTCTCATCCTGAGATTTTACCAGAAGACATAATAACTATTTGTAAGAAATCAAATGTAGATGATAAACTTCTAGTTCTACTGTCACTTTCAGTACTGGAGTTGTCTCTTATCATTTCAATGAAGCATCAAGCTGAAATATTTGATGATCAGCCAATGAATTTTGAAATGATTCTCACAAGGTAATTTCTAAACATGCACCTAGTATTGCATGAGACAGATCAACTCCTCTATATATATTTGTATGCAAAACTAGCTTGCTTTAAATCTGCTTAGTGCTAAACATTGTGGTAGTAATTAATAGCCCAGTCAAATTAGGAAACCTCACCTCAGAATCTGAGCCTAGAAGCTGCAATTTTGCATACACCCTTGTTTCGGTGTTCTAAAAGTTGTCTGAAAAATCTAATATGATCAGGTGACTGGTTTGGAAGTTATTCAAGGTCACAAAAATCAGATTTTCAAGATTATCTTGTTTTCTATAGCTCCAAACAATGTTGACATATAAATAAACATCGTCAAATTTGTGATAAATTTTATTTAAAAACATTTTTAATGCACCCTACCATTTTAGAGTTAGTGAGGGTAGAGAGGCCGCGCTGTATATGCCCTCAGTGCAGCGCCATTCAGCGTCGACGGCTTAGATTCCAAGATTTGTCCCTTTTTGTTCCTAATTTAACTGGGCTAAAGAGAATAATCTTACAGATATACCGGCTTGGGGTGGGTACAACTACTTTTATTGTAAATTATATTTTATTTATCAAAGTGTCTTGCTTCAAACTAACATTGGTTCTGATTTGATTGATGTCATATATTTTTTCAGATATTTGAAATTTGCAAATTCCAATTCTTCAACTCAGTCAGTTCCTCGTACTGCAATACAAAAAGCTTTTGAACATATCCAGTCATTGGAGTTGGTTGGTTTGGTTAAAGGAGAAACATCACATTCTTTTGGAATATGTCAAGTACAAAAAGAGTATCAACTTTTTAGACTTTTAGTCATGCCTCAACAAGTTTTGGAAGCTGTTAGACTTTATAAGTCATTACCAACTGAATTATCTCAATGGGCATTAAGTTCACTTGTGTAATTTCTTTAAATACAGTCAAACACATATTATAGGAAATCGCTGGGACCAAAGTATTCTTTCATTTTAGAAAAAGATTTTGTTATCAGTTGTGAAAAAAAAACCAAATATTACATAATATGCAATTATAATAATATGTATGAATATGAATAAAAGCTTAGGCTTCTAATGAAATAAATATTGAAATAACTAATAGATTTTATTGTTTCATTTATTTAGTTTTAAATAGGTACAACTAAGTTTTTCTATGAAAATTGAACTAATGAAATTTTCTGATATTTGGGTGATGTTTAATCGATTGGTTTAATAACTGACTGAATTGAGAAACATGGTAAAAATCTGCAAACTGTTGATATATTGAGTTAAATTCATAGATTTGCATAGAAAAAAGTTTATTGATAATTAATAATAAATATCAATGGTGAATAGTAATTTCTTAATTCCCTTATTGTTTGAGATTGACTTTTTTCTATGCAAATCGATGGGTTTAAAAAAACTGCACTGTATGGATATATTGGGTTGGGTTTATATATTTTCTCATATATAAACCATTTGTTGTATCTTTTGTAAGAAAATATAATAATTTTTATTTATCATTGATTTGTAAAACATTGTTAGGAAGATCATTGTTTTCCATACAACAGGACGTTACGTTAAATCAAGTAATCAGTTAAACCGCAAGCTTGTAATCATGTCGGAAACTAACCTACGTAAAAATTCAATCGGCCGTAACATTCGTAAAAAACTCAATTTTGTTACGGAGTCTATTGTTTTTTATACAACTTGACCTCGTCATTACGACGCCGTATCAAGTTCTCAGTGAAATCGCAAGCTTGCTTGATTTTTTGTTCAAAGTCGAAAACTGAACTACGTAAAATTTCAATCGGCCGTAACTTTTGTAAAAAACTCATATTCGTTGCGGAGTCTATTGTTTTTTATACAACTTGACCTCGTCATTACGACGCCGTATCAAGTTCTCAGTGAAATTGCAAGCTTGCTTGACTTTTTATTTAAAGTCGAAAACTGAACTACGTAAAAATTCAATCGGCCGTAACTTTCGTAAAAAACTCAATTTCGTTACGGAGTCCTACAACTTGACCTCGTCATTACGACGCCGGAGTGAAATCGCAAGCCATCAAAGTGTAAAATTTCAATTAATACATATTCGTTGCGGAGTCTTGACCTCGTCATTACGACGCCGTATCAAGTTCTCAGTGAAATAGCAAGCTTGCTTGACTTTTTTATTTAAAGTCGAAAACTGAACTACGTAAAAGTAATCGGCCGTAACTTTCGTAAAACTCAATTTTAAATTTGCAGGTCCATTGTTTTTGCTAACTTGACCTCGTTATTACGACGCCGTATCAAGTTTTCAGTAAAATTGCAAGCTTGCTTGACTTTTTGTTCAAAGTCGAAAACTGTACTACGTAAAAATTCAATCGGCCGTAACTTTTGTAAAAAACTCATATTCGTTGCGGAGTCTATTGTTTTTTATACAACTCGACCTCATCATTACGACGCCGTATCAGGTTTTCAGTATAATTGCAAGCTTGCTTGACTTTTTGTTCAAAGTCGAAAACTGAACTACGTAAAAATTCAATCGGCCGTAACTTTTGTAGAAAACTCATTTTCGTTACGGGGTCTATTGTTTTTTATACAACTTGACCTCGTCATTACGACCCCGTATCAAGTTTTCAGTATAATTGCAAGCTTGCTTGACTTTTTGTTCAAAGTCGAAAACTGAACTACGTAAAAATTCAATCGGCCGTAACTTTTGTAAAAAACTCATATTCGTTGCGGAGTCTATTGTTTTTTATACAACTCGACCTCGTCATTACGACGCCGTATCAAATTTTTAGTATAATTGCAAGCTTGCTTGACTTTTTGTTCAAAGTCGAAAACTGAACTACGTAAAAATTCAATCGGCCGTAACTTTTGTAAAAAACCCAATTTTATTGCGGAGTCTATTGTTTTTCATAGAACTCGACCTCGTCATTACGACGCCGTATCAAATTTTCAGTATAATTGCAAGCTTGCTTGACTTTTTGTTCAAAGTCGAAAACTGAACTACGTAAAAATTCAATCGGCCGTAACTTTGTAAAAAACCCAATTTCGTTGCGGAGTCTATTGTTTTTTATATAAATTGACCTCGTCATTACGACGCCGTATCAATTTTTCAGTATAATTGCAGGCTTGCTTGACTTTTTGTTCAAAGTCGAAAACTGTACTACGTAAAAATTCAATCGGCCGTAACTTTTGTAAAAAACTCATATTCGTTGCGAAGTCTATTGTTTTTTATACAACTCGACATCGTCATTACGACGCCGTATCAAGTTTTCAGTATAATTGAAAGCTTGCTTGACTTTTTGTTCAAAGTCGAAAACTGAACTACGTAAAAATTCAATCGGCCGTAACTTTTGTAAAAAACCCATTTTCGTTGCGGAGTCTATTGTTTTTTATACAACTCGACATCGTCGTTACGACGCCGTATCCAGGTTTCAGTGAAATCGCAAGCTTGCTTGATTTTTGTTCAAAGTCGAAAACTGAACTACGTAAAATTTCAATCGGCTGTAACTTTTGTAAAAAACTCATATTCGTTAGTCTATTGTTTTTTATACAACTTGACCTCGTCATTACGACGCCGTATCAAGTTCTCCGAGTGATGAAATTGCAAGCTTGTGACTTTTATTTAAAGTCGAAAACTGAACTACGTAAAATTTCAATCGGCTGTAACTTTTGTAAAAAACTCGCATTCGTTGCGAATATTGTTTTTATACAACTTGACCTCGTCATTACGACGCCGTATCAAGTTCTCAGTGAAATCGCAAGCTTGCTTGATTTTTTTGTTCAAAGTCGATATCTGAACTACGTAAAATTTCAATCGGCCGTAACTTTTGTAAAAAACTCATATTCGTTGCGGAGTCTATTGTTTTTTATACAACTTGACCTCGTCATTACGACGCCGTATCAAGTTCTCAGTGAAATTGCAAGCTTGCTTGACTTTTTATTTAAAGTCGAAAACTGAACTACGTAAAAATTCAATCGGCCGTAACTTTCGTAAAAAACTCAATTTCGTTACGGAGTCCATTGTTTTTTATACAACTTGACCTCGTCATTACGACGCCGTATCAAGTTTTCAGTATAATTGCAAGCTTGCTTGACTTTTTGTTCAAAGTCGAAAACTGCAATACGTAAAAATTCAATCGGCCGTAACTTTTGTCAAAAACTCATATTCGTTGCGAAGTCTATTGTTTTTTATACAAATTGACCTTTTTATTACGACGCCGTATCAAGTTTTCAGTATAATTGCAAGCTTGCTTGACTTTTTGTTCAAAGTCGAAAACTGCAATACGTAAAAATTCAATCGGCCGTAACTTTTGTCAAAAACTCATATTCGTTGCGAAGTCTATTGTTTTTTATACAAATTGACCTTTTTATTACGACGCCGTATCAAGTTTTCAGTATAATTGCAAGCTTGCTTGACTTTTTGTTCAAAGTCGAAAACTGCAATACGTAAAAATTCAATCGGCCGTAACTTTTGTCAAAAACTCATATTCGTTGCGAAGTCTATTGTTTTTTATACAAATTGACCTTGTTATTACGACGCCGTATCAAGTTTTCAGTATAATTGCAAGCTTGCTTGACTTTTTGTTCAAGTCGAAAACTGCATAACGTAAAAATTCAATCTGCTGTAACTTTTGTAAAAAACTCATATTCGTTGCGAAGTCTATTGTTTTGTATACAAATTGACCTCGTCATTACGACGCCGTATCAAGTTTTCAGTATAATTGCAAGCTTGCTTGACTTTTTGTTCAAAGTCGAAAACTACATAACGTAAAAATTCAATCTGCTGTAACTTTTGTAAAAAACTCATATTCGTAGCGGAGTCTATTATTTTTTATACAAATTGACCTCTTCATTACGACGCCGTACATAAAAAGTTCAATTTCCTTTTGGAGTCTATTGTTTTCCTTAATTAAATAACACAGCTGATTGTGAAAGACTTAAAAAATATAAATCGATTACGAATTATGATTGGAAAATATTTAGTCATTCTATAACTGCCAAAAATCAAGGCTGGTTTTTATCAAATTCCACCTGGATATTTATTATATTAATACAAAAAAGGGGCATCCAAATCGTAAAGATATATTTAAAATAAAACACAATATTTTCTATTAAATTTAATCACAAGCATATGGAAGTAAAAATATCAAAGAGCAATCAATACACCAGACTTTTTTTTTTTTTTTTTTTTTTTTCGTAAGGAGGAAAAATCTTCAAAAGACCATCACCAGCGCGAGCCTGGTGGTGTGTGGGACTTTTACCCACTAAAAAACCTCCTTAAAAAAAGCTGTAATAAAACACAAGATTAGTAAAAAATCGCAGAAATGATGAACCTGTAAGAATAAGAACACGTATTAAACAAAGCACACATAGTCAAAAATGAAAATATCCTTAAAATTAAACACGCAAAAAATAAAAATAACAACAAAACAAAAATAATTGACTCTATACAAAAAAAAAACAAAATATGCATATAATAATATTAAATCAGAAGACCCCCCCCTCGCCCTCCTAATGATGAAACTGTAAGAATAAAAAGTTAATTGTCAAAATACATACATACAAATTACAAAAATACGGCTTATAAGTCATAAAAAATGTTGACAATCAATTATAATAACATAAATAAAAAAATGACAATATCTTAACTATAACTATTCACTAGTCGACTAATGAAAAACCTATGACGACTTAAATATAATTAGAACGTATACCGATTCATAATAAAAACGCATAACGACTTATAATTAAAACGCATAACGACTTAAAATTAAACGAGCAAAAAATAAAAATAACAACAAAACAAAAATAATTGACTCTATACAAAAACATACAAAATATGCATATAATAATATCAAGTCAGAAAACCCCCCCCCCCGCCCTCCAAATGATGAAACTGTAAGAATAAAAAATTAATTGTCAAAATACATACATACAAATTACAAAAATACGGCTTATAAGTCATAAAAAATGTTAACAATCAATTATAATAACATAGCTTATATAAAATATGACTTGCAAGTCTCGAAGATGATAATATCTTATAATAGATTTGAATGTTACATAATAAATATGCGTAACCGCAACATTAACGACCACAGATGAATAAACACACCCCCGTTGCATTGGCCACTGGGAATGAAAACCATGCCGTGTCATCGGACATATCCAATCCCCTTCTTGACACATTATGTCTAACCCAAGATCTGTAACCTCTCAAGTCATTCTTCCGCCGAGTAGACGTTGCCTCGGGCCCGGCCTACAACGGTTTCCAAATAACTGTCGAGATTACTGGTGCATGGTGTGACTATGGCCTTAGAGGCGGTATCTGACGCAACTTCGCGACACAGAATTCAGAGCCAGCAGTGCAATACTGGTTGATGTTATCTGCTCAAAGTGGTTCGTTAAATATTATGGCACAATGACTATATAATACAAAATACAAAAGACTTGTATAATTAAAATAAAGACTAATATATTGGTAAAACCGTAACAATAACGACTGCAGATGAACAAACACACCTCCGTTGCATTGGCCGCTGGAAATGAAAACCATGCCGTGTCATCGGACATATCCAATCCCCTTCTTGACACATTATGTCTAACCCAAGATCTGTAAGCTCTCAAGTCATTCTTTCGCCGAAGCAGACGTTGCCTCGGGCCCGGCCTACAACGGTTTCCAAATGACTGTCGAGATTACTGGTGCATGGTGTGACTATGGCCTTAGAGGCGGCGTCTGACGCAACTTCACGACACAGAATTCAGAACCAGCAGTGCAATACTGGTGGGTGCTATCTGCCCAACGTAATTCGTTAAATATTACGGCGAAAAAATAATAAATTGACTCCATACAAACAAAATTGGCTATATACAATCAAAATTGACTCTATACAATAAAAAAACACAAAATAAGCATATCAGAATATGCGCGTTGGCATAGGTGTAGCACGCTATCACGCACTTGGCCAGCTTCAAGAATAATCCGTAATTAACATAACACGTACGCTCGCGACGGCCTTAGAATCTCGCGGGATCCGTCCGACAACGATACGTTTATCGACATAAAATATGTTTATCGACATATATCGACGTGATTTTTGAGCCCTGCAAGGTCAATCTCCATTCTCGAGCCTTGATATGTCTCTTCAATTTTTAGGATTGGTCTGAAAAATAACAATACAATGATATCAGTTTATTGTGCATAATAACAATAACAATTCAAAAATATTTTTTATCATCATCACAATCGAATATTAAAAATTTATGTGAACATTAAATGAAATCTTTATTTTATTGTTATTATTATAAATAGTAGTGGCAAGTGATCAGATCTCCGGAATTACAGAACATAAAAATAAATACCCGTGATAGAGCCGCTTTAAGCCTGTTAACACTTATTGTATTGAGTAACTCATCACAGTATTAAGGATACTCATGATATTGTCGATAAAAGCGTTTTCGTTTTTTTTTCTGGTCAAATGAAATCATTTTCAATAAATATAAATACACAAATGTATAGTGAAATAGCTTGTTAACAAAGTTTTTGATCTTTTCAATTAATCATAACCCCAAATTCAAATCCCAGGCAAAATAAAAAAAACAGGATGTCCTACCTCTGGACAACACCGTGAAAAAATTTGTGGGGAATATAAAAATATTTTGAATTTAAGTTACTATTGTAGTTTTAGAATAGGCTATCCAGGACCATCTCGAGTATACACAGGCCAAAACGTTACACAGATTTGTTCCTTCATATAAAATAGAATGATTTATCAAAACTAAAAATATAAAACACGTAATTTAAATAATTTCTGATAAAAAATTAAAAGAACCAAGTTTTTATCTTTACTGATCTTTGAGAAAAAAAGTTGAAAAGTATAACAGTTGAGATAGTACAGAAGTTGAACACTTGCCCTTACTTTAAGAGACAAGAGGCTAAATATTATGTGTAATATACTACATAATAAGATAACTTGAAGTTATATTGTAGTCAAGTTAGTAGTCGAAAGTACCGACATTCTGTAATAAAATTACTGTGGCAATTACAAATAACATATTTCTTTAAATTATAGAATTCCACCAAGAAGTCAACACTATCAACTACATAATTATAATTATGTAAACATTTACTCACAGAAAAACAAGTGGCTATTGAAGGCTATGAGAAGGTGCTGCCAAATGTACTGAAATATAAAAAAATTATATTATTAATATTATGTGTTCATAAAAATATTAAAATTGAGATTATTTAAAAAAATTTGGATATGTGTTGTTTTCCTGCAATTTGTTTAATTAGAAGTATCATCATATTCTAAAGATTCCACAGTTTTCCAAAATTTATAATTTTATATTAAGTGTCAATGGACAAATATATTGTGTCCATATATTTTTAAAATTAGCCACTATTGAAAGCGAAAAGAAAACACAAAAAATAATTTTAATAATTGAGAGTGTTATATTATATAGAAATCTTAATTATATTTTTCAATAATAATTACATTTTTCAAAAAGCAAGACCTGGCAGAAAAGATTAATTAATCCATAAATATATCTGGGGAAAGAGTATTAAATAGTTATAATTTAAATTAAGCAATTTAATATAATTTTAAAGTAGTATATATAATTTAAATGTCAAAAAATCAATGAGAAATGTTGTATTAAATTGAATATAAATCTTAAATTTAACATAAGTTTAAAAATCATTTAATTTGTCCTTTTAACTACAGATACATAAGAGTTAGAAATGACTGTAGTTAAAATAATCAAAGGTCACAATCATTTAATTTATGTGAAGTGAGATTTATATTCCTTATAATAATATTAAGTGTCAGTGTACAAATGTATTGTGTTCATATATTAGAATATTATTATTAGTCTCTATTGAAAGATCCAGAAAAGAGGTGTGACAGAATGAAGCCAGATAGATTGATAGAGATACAGGTAATATTATAGTTGGTGATAAATAAGACATATATGGGTGATATGCATATTTTAATATTAAAAGTGACACTAATCTTTGAGATGGTCTTTCATATTCATATAATTATTATTTTACAGATACAATCAATGTAATTGGGTTCGTGTCATTGGCAAAGGATCGCGTATAATAAATAATATTAAAATATTATTAATAGGCGGCCTTTGCACTGCACTTGCAGGGCCAAGGGCGAATATTGTATTCGGGCAAAGGCCGAAAGGGACAAAGGCCGCCTCTGTGTAATGTATTATATAAAAATACAAAAAAACTTACCGTAGAGTAGAAGTGGTGTTTGGCAGGTGAATGCAGGCGCATTTGTGACAGGTGACAATTTAATTATTGCAATATGAACAATTTAATATTTATGCATTGCATGTCATTTTTAATTTCGACTTAATTGGTAATTAATTAAACTATAAAAATAAGTTATTAATAGTAAAAAAAACACACATTTTAATTTTATTAAAATATTTTTAAAAAATTTCTGTAAATATTACAATGAACTTATTAAATTATTGATGACAATAACTATATGATTTTGTGGCTACAGACTATTTTAATTACTACAATAATCATACTAATATGTATAAATATTAAACAAAAGTTTTTTTTAATATTGTGGAAAATACTGTGTAAATTATTTACATGATTATGTGATATTGTTTACTTAGTGAACATATAATATTTTAATTATTTATTCAGCGACACAAAAGATTGATCAATTGAAAGGCAAGCTTTAACACTAACTAAGAAATTTATAACATTTAAAATTTCCACTATACATATTGAATGTGTATTTTATAAAATCAAACATCAGTTGCAGTGCTTTTATTATTATTTAATTTTAATCTGTGTGTTATTGGTAAATGTCAATGTTTAAATAATTTTCATTATTACAGATATTAACTTTATTATTATGGCAATATGTTTCCCCAGACCACCACACAGTCATGAATCCTTCCGATAGATTTATTTATCCAATAATATCTTATTACGTAATAAATGATACTTGAATACTGAACATAACCCATAACTTTAATATATATTTTATAAAATCTTGTGACGACTGTCATATTTACTAGTTGTATCACTGAAAAATTAAAAGTCGGAAAAGCTGGGGAAAATCTTGGATGATTTTCAATATAATTGAGAATTACCCAAAAACTACTTGCCATTTTAATTATAGAATAATATTTTATTTTTCACACTGACTCTTACTAAAGAACACCATACATATCTTAGTCAATTAATGTTTTGAAAATGTGTCTATGGTTTCATTAAAACGTGGAAACTCCTAAATGAAAATATAAAAAGCTTCATATATCATCACTTCTGAAAAATATATAAAAACAATATATGTATTTTAAAGATTGAAGGCTTGTCATCATCACTATAGAGATCACTATCACTGTTAGAGTTCATTAATCCCTTTTCCCTGAAATCATAATCAAGACCCGCTGTAGTTAAATTGGGATTATATTTTGAAATTAATTTAATAATAATTAAAAGTGAGTTATTGTATGGTGATATTGTATGGGATATTAACATAAAAAATAATCTACAATTTATTCGTTGATGATGTAAACTAATTGTAATCCAAGTTGAGTCTATATCAGAATCTTATTTACAAAGATACGACATATGTGAAAACTTACAATAATGTCATAGTCTTAATATAATAAAAGCTCATATGGCACATTAATAATGAATGCGTACAATAATGAATGCCAAAACCTGTGTGTTAACCTCATATTTCATGTATAATAATATTTTATATAAAAAGTCAATATTAGATACGTTTTTGTGTTAATAACCATTTAATAAAATTAAAAAAACGGGTGCGCCTTGCGCCAAAGGCAAACAAGGCTACAATATATCGTTTGATTATGAGTGTGTAACTTGTGGTCCTGAGGGCTTATCATCATCACTATCAGCAACAACAGCTATTTATAAACATATTTAGGTCTTTAATATTTGTTGGTTGAGTTATTATATTGATCTGAAAACCCTGAAAAATATATAAATATTATTTGTTTATTATTTTAGTTAAATCTGTATGCTTTCTTCCTCGACTTCAAAATGGTTGAGAACCACTGTTCATTAATACATTTCACTTTCCATCTCAATCAATTCATTCCAAATATAATAAAGGAGCACTGTTGTTTTTAGGATCCACATTCTGAAAAAAGATTCATACTCCATTAACACAATTAATTACTACACAATAATTGAAAAATAAACGATCCACTTAACAAATATAAATAACTAGGCTAATTTTAATTTATCTTTTCAATTTGTAAATGTTTTTTATGTTCTCTTTGGCTTTTTAATAGGATGGTTCTTATTTGATTTCACTATTGCTTTGAAGTTGTTTATTTTTATATCAGTAGAAGTCAAAGTATATTATAAAAAAAAAAAATTATAATTTAATAATGTGTTAGAGTAAACAGTTAATACGTTTTTGTGTTAATAACACATCGTGATGCGCCTGAATATAGGCAAATGAGTAAACAAGAACAAATCGCAATTTGCACTTTATACATTGAATATATTGTGCATTGTCCAGGAAGTGATCATGCTCTCTACGGACTACGGACTACGGACTACGGACTACGGACTACGGACTACGGACTGCAGACAATTGCAAGCTTGTGGACTGACCTAATGTTCACCGCCACTTTCTCCTAGACCTATCTCTGTTGATTCTATACACTATCTATACACATTTTTTTTTTTTTTTGTTTTCGTAAGGAGGAAAAATCTTCAAAAGACCATCACCAGCGCGAGCCTGGTGGTGTGTGGGACTTTTACCCACTAAAAAACCTCCTTAAAAAAAAGCTGTAATAAAACACAAGATTAGTAAATAAAATCGCAGTATGGGGGGGGGGTTGTATTGTTGAGGGGGGGGTCGTGAAACTGTAAGAAAAATAGTGGATTAACAAAGCACACAAAAAATATGACAAATCTTAAAAACTAATCACTAGTCGACTAATGAAAAACCTATCACGACTTATACTTAAAACGCATAACGACTTATAATTAAAACGACTTATACTTAAAACGCATAACGACTTATACTTAAAACGCATAACGACTTATAATTAAAACGACTTATACTTAAAACGCATAACGACTTATAGTTAAAACGCATGACGACTTAAGATTAAAATACACAAAACGACTTATAAGTAAAAAAAATTACAATTAAAGCAGAAAAGAGAGAAGAACCTGAAAGAAGAAGGGTTAATTGACATAATACACATTTATAATATACACATAACAAAAATATGACTTATAAGCCGCGAAAGTGAAAATAAATAAAAATTAAAATGAAGGCGGGGAGTGTAGTGGTCCCCTGTCGATGACTATGATGGCGCCGTCGCAGAGGGATGTGCAGGAGCAAGGGGCAGTAGAGCCTTGGATTCCACGCGCACCCAGTATATTATTAATACAGTGCGGGTGCAATACAAGGCTGGCGTGGCGATGGCGGTGGCGGTGGCGGGAACAGTGACACCATCCGTCTGCGGTGGCGGCGGCTTTGGCCATGGCGGGGGAGGGGATCCGTCGTCCTCCTCCACATCCATGAACCTGTAAGTGTGGCTGCGGGCAGCCTCCAGTTCCTCTTCGAGTGTGGGGTGGTCCTCCTGGTCCTCGATGTCCTCGATGTCCAGTGGCAAGTGCGCCGTCTGGAAGAGCGCCGTCCGTAGGTCGCGCAACTCCGCGTTGAGCTCCGCGATCTCCAGGTCCTTTCCGGTGATGAGTGATGCCATAGAGCGTTCAAAGGCTGGCACCTTTTCCCGCTCTAGGACCAGTTGTCGATGGACCCTCTCGGCCGAGAGTGCTGCTCGACGGGATTTATCCCGGAGTCTGTGCACTTCGTCAGATAGTGTGCGCACTTGGGTCGCTAGTTCTTCCTTTTGGTGGTGTAGTGCCTGGTTTTGTGCCCGGCAGTGGCAGGCGCACGCTGATCCTTGTTGTTGTTGGCGGATGGCCATGTCCTCCTCCTCCTCCTCGTCTATGAGACAGGCTATGAGGGCCGTCTTGCGGGCCACGTCGTGTTGGAGTTGGGCCACCGTCTGCTTGGAGTGGCGGAGCTCGTCCTCTAATTTGTTGTTTTGTGTTTTTAGCTGCTCGACGACACGGAGCAGGTAAAGGCCTATTTGGCCGGCGAGGTGAAGATCTTGGCATGACATGGTTTGTCTGAAATATATATAACAAACATATCACGTTAGTATAAATGTAAACGAATACGAGTACATACATGAGTAAACAAGAGGGCAGGGTTTTTGACTAATCTGTGTAATGTGCATAAAAAAGAAACTGGATATACAAATGAAGCTAGGAAATTATGAACCAACCTAATAGTATTGCAATCTGACTGATTGATGTATTTCAATGATATTAAACAACAAACACCCTACTGCCCATCTACTACATCTACAAATAATATAATCAAATCAAGTTTTACTCACAGAAAGATGAAGTCCAGCAGTTGAGAAGATGAGAAGAAGACGTGAAGGTCTGGGCCGTGAAATACACAAATAAATATCATTAATTATTAATCATAAATTAATTTGTGTATTATTATGACTTATTATTATAATGATATAAGTATGTTTTAAATTTGATAAATTATATTTAGTTAATAAGTAAATTGTTGATAGTGTTGATAGAATTGAGGAAATTGCACAAAACAAGTTTTTTTCCATAGATAAGTATTAGGATTAGTGAAGAAAAGAGAGAATTAAAATTAATAAGCAAGAATGTTATAGTGTGTGGAAATCTTAGAATAATAATTATATTTTTCAAAATACAAGACCTGGCAGAAAATATTAATTAATCCATAAATATTACTGGGGAAAGAGTACAAAATGGTTATAATTTAAATTAAGCAATTTAATATAATTTTAAAGTAGTATATATAATTTAAATGTCAAAAAATCAATGAGAAATGTTGTATTAAATTGAATATAAATCTTAAATTTAACATAAGTTTAAAAATCATTTAATTTGTCCTTTTAACTACAGATACATAAGAGTTAAAATAATCAAAGATCACAATCATTTAATTTATGTGAAGTGAGATTTATATTCCTTATAATAATATTAAGTGTCAGTGTACAAATGTATTGTGTTCATATATTAGAATATTATTATTAGTCTCTATTGAAAGATCCAGAAAAGAGATGTGACAGAATGAAGCCAGATAGATTGATAGAGATACAGGTAATATTATAGTTGGTGATAAATAAGACATATATGGGTGATATGCATATTTTAATATTAAAAGTGACACTAATCATTGAGATGGTCTTTCATATTCATATAATTATTATTTTACAGAACCAATCAATGTAATTGGGTTCGTGTCATTGGCAAAGGATCGCGTATAATAAATACTGAGTGACTGGATTATGAATTAGGAGCCATTGGCCAAAGAATATTATTCAGAGGCGGCCTTTGCACTGCACTCGCAGGGCCAAGGGCGAATGTTGTATTCGGGCAAAGGCCGAAAGGGACAAAGGCCGCCTCTGTGTAATGTATTATATAAAAATACAAAAAAACTTACCGTAGAGTAGAAGTGGTGTTTGGCAGGTGAATGCAGGCGCATTTGTGACAGGTGACAATTTAATTATTGCAATATGAACAACTTAATATTTATGCATTGCATGTTATTTTTAATTTCGACTTCTTAGTAATTAATTAAACTATAAAAATAAGTTATTTATAGTAAAAAAAAACACACATTTTAATTTTATTAAAATATTTTTAAAAAATTTCTGTAAATATTACAATGAACTTATTAAATTATTGATGACAATAACTATATGATTTTGTGGCTACAGACTATTTTAATTACTACAATAATCATACTAATATGTATAAATATTAAACAAAAGTTTTTTTTAATATTGTGGAAAATACTGTGTAAATTATTTACATGATTATGTGATATTGTTTACTTAGTGAACATATAATATTTTAATTATTTATTCAGCGACACAAAAGATTGATCAATTGAAAGGCAAGCTTTAACACTAACTAAGAAATTTATAACATTTAAAATTTCCACTATACATATTGAATGTGTATTTTATAAAATCAAACATCAGTTGCAGTGCTTTTATTATTATTTAATTTTAATCTGTGTGTTATTGGTAAATGTCAATGTTTAAATAATTTTCATTATTACAGATATTAACTTTATTATTATGGCAATATGTTTCCCCAGACCACCACACAGTCATGAATCCTTCCGATAGATTTATTTATCCAATAATATCTTATTACGTAATAAATGATACTTGAATACTGAACATAACCCATAACTTTAATATATATTTTATAAAATCTTGTGACGACTTACTGTGAAGTGATTTTGATGAAAAAAAACACGATATACTTTCAGTCATAATTTTCAATTATAATTACATTCAGAAACACAAATAAGTGTACTTTGTCAATAAGATTAGTAGGATTTAGTATAATTTGCACAACATATTTATTTTAACTATGCCTTACGCTCTCAATCGAAAAAAAGTACTTCATTGTAATAAAGCCACTATAAAATAACCCTTTGAGATTGATATTTTATTGAGGAGGGTCAACTTTGGCCACTAAGAGATGCCGAAAAAGAGATTATATTTGAGGTTGAAAATACGCATTTGGCCGTCAAATATAAATGACGATAAAAAGCTCAAAAAAACCAAATAACTACGAATTTTGTGCTTTTTACATTCGATTTTATTTTTAAATTAATAGTTTTGTCACAACAATACATTGATAATTTAAAAAATCTAATGATTTTAGAGAAAAGAGCTTCGAAAGTAGGAATATTTCGATACTCTCGCACGTTATACTTAAGACTGGCTCTATTTAAGTGTATATTTATTTTTGCATTTTTATATTTAAATATACACCATAAAACATTGTAAATGTCTCCTCAAACTACTTGATACTAAATATAAATAAAATTGAGTATGTTTCAAATAAGTGAAACTTTAAATTACCACTTAAATGTTTAAGGGACATTTCATAAAATCACATACCTTTTCTCACAAATACATTTGATTTTGTCTGTCTCCACAGTCCTGAGTATATTTATAAATTTTACTTACATCATTACATCTTACATCATTTAAATATCTTACATCATCATCTTACATCTTTTAAATATTTATAATAACATCATTAGGAAACCACTTAAATTTGCAATACGACCTATTTAAAATTAAATAAAAATTGCGTAACTTTAAATGATTCAATTATTTATTAATAAAACTATATAAAAATTCGATCGCCCGTATCTTTTGTAAAAATCTCAATTACGTTGCGGAGTCTATTGTTTTTTATACAACTCGACATCGTCATTACGAAGCTGTATCAAGTTTTCAGTATAATTGCAAGCTTGCTTGACTTTTGGTTCAAAGTCGAAAACTGTACTACGTAAAAATTCAATCGACCGTAACTTTTGTAAAAAACTCATATTCGTTGCGAAGTCTATTGTTTTTTATACAACTCGACATCGTCATTACGACGCCGTATCAAGTTTTCAGTATAATTGCAAGCTTGCTTGACTTTTTGTTCAAAGTCGAAAACTGTACTACGTAAAAATTCCATCGGCCGTAACTTTTTTAAAAAACTCATATTCGTTGCGGAGTCTATTGTTTTTTATACAACTCGACATCGTCATTACGACGCCGTATCAAGTTTTCAGTATTATTGCAAGCTTGCTTGACTTTTTGATCAAAGTCGAAAACTGAACTACGTAAAAATTCAATCGGCCGTAACTTTGTAAAAAACCCAATTTCGTTGCGGAGTCTATTGTTTTTTATATAAATTGACCTCGTCATTACGACGCCGTATCAAGTTTTCAGTGAAATTGCAAGCTTGCTTGACTTTTTGTTCAAAGTCGAAAACTGACACACGTAAAAATTCAATCGGCCGTAACTTTCGTAAAAAACTAAATTTCGTTGCGGAGTCTATTGTTTTTTATACAACTCAACATCGTCATTACGACGCCGTATCAAGTTTTCAGGATAATTGCAAGCTTGCTTGACTTTTTGTTCAAAGTCGAAAACTGTACTACGTAAAAATTCAATCGGCCGTAACTTTTGTAAAAAACTCATATTCGTTGCGAAGTCTATTGTTTTTTATACAACTCGACATCGTCATTACGACCCCGTATCAAGTTTTCAGTATAATTGCAAGCTTGCTTGACTTTTGGTTCAAAGTCGAAAACTGTACTACGTAAAAATTCAATCGGCCGTAACTTTTTTAAAAAACTCATATTCGTTGCGGAGTCTATTGTTTTTATACAACTCGACATCGTCATTACGGCGCCGTATCAAGTTTTCAGTATAATTGCAAGCTTGCTTGACTTTTTGTTCAAAGTCGAAAACTGTACTACGTAAAAATTCAATCGGCCGTAACTTTTGTAAAAAACTCATATTCGTTGCGAAGTCTATTGTTTTTTATACAACTCAACATCGTCATTACGACGCCGTATCAAGTTTTCAGTATAATTGCTAGCTTGCTTGACTTTTTGTTCAAAGTCGAAAACTAACCTATGTAAAATTCAATCGGCCGTAACTTTTGTAAAAAACTCATATTCGTTGCGAAATCTATTGTTTTTTATACAACTCGACATCGTCATTACGACCCCGTATCAAGTTTTCAGTATAATTGCAAGCTTGCTTGACTTTTTGTTCCAAGTCGAAAACTGACACACGTAAAAATTCAATCGGCCGTAACTTTTGTAAAAAACTCATATTCATTGCGGAGTCTATTGTTTTTTATACAACTCGACCTCGTCATTACGACGCCGTATCAGGTTTTCAGTATAATTGCAAGCTTGCTTGACTTTTTGTTCAAAGTCGAAAACTAACCTATGTAAAAATTCAATCGGCCGTAACTTTTGTAAAAAACTCATATTCGTTGCGGCGTCTATTGTTTTTTATACAACTCGACCTCGTCATTACGACGCCGTTTCAAGTTTTCAGTATAATTGGAAGCTTGCTTGACTTTTTGTTCAAAGTCGAAAAATGCATAACGTAAAAATTCAATCGGCCGTAACTTTTGTAAAAAACTCATATTCGTTGCGGAGTCTATTGTTTTTTATACAACTCGACATCGTCATTACGACGTCGTATCAAGTTTTCAGTATAATTGAATACCTTCAGATAGTGGACATTTATATTGGGAATAATTTGGATTTGGTTCTTAATTATTTTCATCGTTACGTTAATATATTAAGAAAACAACAAAGAACATGCTAAAAAGGACAAATTTACTTAAATACACCACAAACCAAAAAAATATTTTTGAAATAAAAAAAAAAAACACATTTATATCATAAGCAAGTTAATAAAAAGCATAGATTTAAAATTTTTCGAAACAACACCATCATTAATTTTTTTAACATAATTGTTCAAAAAATGATGGTGGGAACTTTTAAAATGTGATGTGGAATTTGTAATTTGCGAATGTAGATATTGAAAAACCATTAAAAAACATTTTAAATAACAATTTTTTTGGAAAATAATAAAACAAGCTCTGTGGTAAGTTCGTTTTAAAAACATCCATTTATATTCCCCACTCTTCATTTTAATTATTGTCAAATAATTATAAAACACAACATTGATTATATCTGGTTGTGGATACATTAAGCTACCTCTATCAATATTTTTTATTATGTTATTGTGTGAATGCAAATCTAAAAGTATTTTTTCTCCAATACTAAAAAGACTCATTTTACAAATATTACATTTAAAAAATTTCAAAACTTATCTGGAGCAATATGCAAGTTATAATTGGCAAGTGTGATGATACATTATTAAACTCTTCCTCAGATTAATTAATTGAAAAGTCTCAAGTATTCAGATGTATATACATTTAAATAATTTATATCCATAGAATTATCTTCATTTATTACATTATTGAAATTTATAATATTAATCTCTTCACCGCCAAAACTATTAATAGTTAAAGAAATATACAAAGTTAACATAAGGGTTTAAAATCTGTGATTTAATTCATCTAAGATTAGTGGTTTCATTAAAAGATTCAATAATATTTTATCCCTATTTTATACCTATGACATTAATAAAATTCCACCACTTAATAATAATATAAATGAACTCTGTAGTTGATTTACTATTAAATACATATTTTTTATAATATCCATCCTCGGTCTTCAAACTCTCAGCTAAAGATTTATTTAAATAATTATTTTCTAAACGAATGCACTTATCTACTACACTTTTTCGGGATGTTCCCGGCACTGTAAATTTTTTTTAGCAATTTGGGAATATTGTTGGCATTGTACTTTTTTATTTTTACAAGATTTTTACTTTTAACACTCAATTTTTGTCGACTTTCTTCATCATAGACTTCGGCGTGTGTCAGGATATCTTCTCTCTTGAAATGCAGCTCGCAGACCTTCTTTAACTATCTGATTTATCAGTAGTGCTGTCACAAGTATTTTGAAAACATGTCAAATGTTTGAGGTTATTTTCTTTAGTATAAATGATAGGTTGAAAGTGTTCCCGGTGGATAGTTTGGAGCCCTTTAGTCCTTAACTATGGATCCTTTGTGAAGGAGAAGACAGAAGCCTTGTTGTGCAGGTTATAGTTGCCTTTGCATCCTGGAACGCAGCACTTGTAAACCATTCTTGCAACAGCAACACGGTCATGCCAACATCATGTGCAAGCTGACAATTGACGACATGCGGTGTTTTCGGTATTTTAATAGATTTTTGGTTTTAATTTTAAACAACAACGTGTATAATAATAAAGTTATTAATTTTATTTAATTGAACACTATAAAATGTGTCTCTTTCGGAAATATACGGTGTTTAAAGCTAATAACTATTTTGACGCATGGTATCACTTAATGGTAGAGTGCGACAAAAGAGTCCGAGAGAGAGATAGCAATAAAATTGTGAAGGCTGCCTCAGCTTTTGACGTCAGATGCTCCAGCTGTACGGCCTTGTATTCGGAGTAGGCTTTGCCGTTACTGAGTTTACTTTACTGAAATGTCGTTTTCTGTAGTGTCTCTTTCTCAAATGCCCGGCCACCGGTTGAAAGCAGTGTGCGCCTCAGTTGCCTGTCAGTTAGCAAAGAGTGCAGTTGTACACTGTTGAGCGAGGAGCGTCGTTGAGATTTCGGTAGTCGCCCGAGAGAGATCGATATGTGCTTTGAAGCCATTTCTATCATGTCTGAGTCCTGAATACGCCCAAATGTATCAGTCGTCCACATTAAAGGAGTTATCGCCCGTCTCGGGTATATGAGATGATATATGTTCCCGCGCTCCCGATCCGTGCCTTTCGTTATCAGAAGTGAGGATTTGAATTAGTCGGGATTCAGGTAGGGATCTTGAAGAGATTCTAACATGGTGGCAGATATTTCAACAAGTGCTTTCGGAGATGTGCTGAGAGTTGTGAGTTCGGTGGAGGTGACGCCACCAAAGCGCGGCAAAGCGGCCATCTTGGACGCCATTTCGGACTTTTGTCATCGCAAGCACGCCGGAGTGGCAAAATTCTCACGATAGTCTTGGATGGAGCTCTCGTGCTTCAGATGCGGAGTAGTTGACCATCTATCTAATAAATGATCATAAGGAGAAAGGTCTGTGCGAAAGAAAGTGAAATTTGTGTGATCTCAGAGCTGACATGTAATATGGCGAATCCTGGTAAGAGTTTTGAATTCATTATGATTTTATGATAGAGATGAATCTGTAGCAGCTTGTATACGTGGTAAGAGAATACCAAAGTATAAAAATACTAAATGAGTTGGAACAGTGACAGGTAGTCAATGTTCAAGGTCTCGCTGGTGTATTTCAATAAAATAGATATCCTGACAAAAGTGTTGATGGAATTTACATTAATATTGATGTGTTATTGTTTTGTGTTATTATATTTTGCAGGATAATTATTTATTTTACAAATAATTATTATTGAAATTTGAATTGAGGGAATCCACCTGTCGGTAAAAGGACCAAGGTTTACGAAGCGTAGTCGTAAAATAAAATAATAAAAATAAATACATGGGTATCAAACTTTTTAACGTTTGAAATGGTTATTGACTGAATTTAAGTTGAAAATGGGTGTGCATTTTGAAAGAGTTATTTTATTTAAAGATTATTTTATGCAATATACAAGGCAGGCTGACGTAAAGCCAGTTCTAATTGGAATAGAGGATTCTAATAAGACAGTATTCAGCGCCCGTGGAGATGCAAAATGTGCTCAATACACTACACGAGTTTTGGATGCGAAAGTTATTGGACATAGTTCATATCCATGTGCGATTTCTATTCTTTAGGTAATAGAAAAAGAGATGTTACAAGTAGGATGTGTATTGATTATAGAGGGTTTAATGAAAACAATTGGAAAGCATTGAAAAGACTTCGTTTGTGACAACAGAAGGCCTATGGGAATATTTATATCTTCCGTTCAGTTTACGAAACGTCTTCAGATTTTTTTTGTATGGATGATATTCTTGTAATTGGAACATCTGGTGTTGATTATACTTTGGGAGGAGTTTTACTAACATTGAGTTTTGTTTAATTTAGTTTCAATGTAGTGTGCCTTTTCGAATACTTGATTTTGATATAATTCATAGACCAGGAGATAACATGAGTTACGTGAATTTATTTTCGAAAAACCAGTTACTCGAGACAATAGTTATCATTTTTTGATATTGTAGAACATAAAGCGGATAGATATCATTGTTCTTCCTGATAATTGGTTACTTGTAGAACAGTAAAAAGATTCTGAAATTGTGAAGTTAGTTTCTGACATTAGTGAGAATAATGAAAATATTGCAAGAACCTACAAAAATCGATTCGGTAAATAGTATTAGAGCGGTTAAAAGTGTTTATCCTTATTTGGTGCTCCAGTTAGAATTATCGCAGATCAAGGACGTTGTTTTGCTAGTTCTTAATTCAAGGATAATGTAGGATTACATATTATTGCAACAGGAAGTTTGCGTGAGAAATGAGGTTCCTTATTTCTTTTTTGATAAAAAAACAACTTTGTTTTTCTATTGTATTTATTGGTAGACAAATGAAGCGAAGTATAGCTAGAGAATGATAATGAATGACAAAATAATGTGTCGCTTTCGTTATTTATAGTGTGATACGTTAATGACAATATCACGAAGCGATCACGTGACAAAACAATTATACATAATAAAATATGAAAACAGGTATATAGAAATTATGAAGTGTATAACTCCTCCCTACCTAGAATTGAACTTCCCATGGAAGTTTCACAGGTATGAAATTATGATACAAGTAATTATTATGAAATTTATGATTTTAAACTTATGTTTTACAATATTTTCAACAAATTTTAAATGCAATGGTTCTATATTTTTTACATTATGTAATTCAAGTTTTTTATCATCGAATTTATCATTATACAATTGTGAATTAATAAAAGTTGGTATATATATATAATGTTATCTTCGTTTACAATTTTCTTCAAGCTTCCATAATTTGTATTATAATATATATAATTGTCTAACTGTGTGTATGTTATATGTCTGTATGTCTGTATGTCTGTACAGATCTTTCAAATATCCTCAGCATATACAGAGTCGCTATATACAGAAAAATAGTCCTTAATATATCAGGGTACAAGCATTAAAATTCCGTGTGCTCTTAAGTCTTTATGGAACTGAGCCATATATTCAAAATGGAATAGAATATTTGGTAGTGAGACTGCATTTAAATTTGATGATTATTGAAGATATGCGAAAGTAGCCCTTAATATGTATCGAATACCTTCGAGATATCGTATACTTTCGTTGGAAATATGTTTGCTGTCCGTATTGTTCGTAATTGTATGAAACGTAAAAAAATGTTCATTTTCAATGATTGTTTAAACTATATAATTGGACATTTTCGAAATAGTAAAATAGTCCTATTTGACCGGCAACTAATGTAGATTCATCCATTATCTCTAACACGTTTCATGTCTCTGTCAATAGAAGGTAGTTAATCGTAATCTGTAAAATTTTATATATTCAATTCAAATTTTTTGACACAAGAAACGTAGTGTTGCCAGGTCTATAAATAATTCAATTTAAATATTTAATCATAATTAATACATATCTAAAATCTCGAAACGGGTATTTTAATGATAATATTATTAAATTTATTACAAAATAATTTTAAAGATATTTAATAATGCATAATAAATGAAAATTCTCAAAAAAAGTATTTATCGGGAGACTCGCTTTTTAAATATTGTGATGAGTGTTGTCATCATATGAAAACTGCGTTATATTATTTTATTAATAATTTTAATAAAAAAATTCAAACTTCTTTCGAATGAAAAAACAAACAACGTATTATCTTCGTATTAAAAACAAATCAGAGCATTTAAAAATATTAAATAATTCCATAATATTGTTAGATGTATTTAATTTGATAATGCATTACATTTTCATACTTCATTTTTAAAATCAAAAATTTCTAATCGATAAAAAAACACTTTAAAGCAAAAATGAAATCAAAACTCAAAGATAAACGTCCTATTAAAAAACCAGGCAGAACATAAAAAAACATTAACAAATTGAAAATTTCAATTAAAATTACCCTAGTATTATTATAATACTAGAGTAATTTTATTAAAGCATTCAATTGTTAATATTTTATCTTCTACTGGTTTTTTAATAGAATGAATGGTGAGTTTTGATTTCAGCCCTATTAGTTTTTTATCGATTAGAAAAAATTTTATTTTAAAATGATGTAAAATAAGGAGAATTATTATTAAAAAATTAAATGCATCTAAAATATTTTGAAATTATTTCATCTCTTGCGACTATATACATTATATGTATAATTATTAAATATCTCTAATATTATTTTAAAATTAATGTAATATTATTATCTTTAAAATAGCCGTTTCTAATAATTGTAGTAAAACAATTACATGAATTATTATTCTTCCATCTGGTATCTGGTAACACTGATGGTTGAAAGACCCGTACATATATACACACATACACACACCCTAGACGATTATATATATTATATGAACCCAAGCATTGCATTTGTTTTTAGCCAATTTTTAACTTCAAAATTATGAAATCAATGAACGTAAATTCATGTTAGTATTATTTTTATAAAACTTTCCGGAATTAAGCTGCTCATCACCCATTATATAATTCACATTGTGATGAACCCTAGGCTCACCGCTTATTCCAGGTGGAACATTTCCGAACAAGACATCTGTTGTTTTGCCACTCACTTATAGGCCCAAAGTAATGTTTTGTGAAATGAATGAATAAAAAAAATGAATCAAAATTAATATCTCGAACGATCCAAAAGCTCGTTAATTGGACACGAATAAATCGATTACAAGTAATACGTTCTAATTAGCCACGCTTCGTGTGCGATATTAATCAAGCCAAATATAAATAATGGCCATCCGTTAAAATTGTACACACAGTAGGCCGTATTATTATTTAGGATAATCGAAGATTATAGATCAGGTGTGTATAAATACGCATATTTCGTGTGTTATCAGTAAGTTAATACGTGGATGAGTTACGGTTGCATTTTCCGTGACGCCATTGCCTTATTCCGCGCAACAGTCGTTAATATTTAACGGCCGTTACTCACGCCAACTATTTCCATCAAAGCCTTGCTGAAATATACAAAATTCAAAAATAGTTCATCTATATTAATAATTTCAAAAATCATCGATTTATATCGAAGATAAACTACCATAAGAGTAGACGAATCTATCCACTATATTCAGTTACACTATTGAAAATATATTTTATAGTGACATATATATTTTATACTTTTTAGTATGACGTATATTTAAAAAAGAGATTCTTTAATATAAAAATCTAGTTAATATAATTATTTGAATAAATATAATGATCAATGACTACTCTTTTTTTCTTATTTTATGTAGAGCAAATTTCAAGTCGCGTAGAGGTGAACTAGCATACTACAAACGGCTATGATATGTAATTTTATATTATGCTTGTAACCAATTATAACTATTAGTGAATAATATGAGCTGTGGATAGGTTTATTGTTTGAAATTTGCTCTACAAACATGTAATAAAAATCCTTAGCACTACAAAATATATATTGAATTAGTTATACGATATTTCATTTACTAAATTGATAATAATACCATAAACTCTTTATAATTATGTATTTTTATTTTGAAATAAAATTAAAGGCCCAGATAAAATATTTTATAACGTCTTACGTGTTCGGTATTTATTCAATAATTTACTTATATTTTACTATACAAATCCTCTCAGCTGATATAATTTGAAAAAAATAGTTAATTGTTGAATTAATTGGAAAAAATTAATTACCTTAAAAATATTATATAGGTACTTTGCGATATAATATAAAATAATTTTCCGTAAATTTTAATGTCACGGTTGTTCTTTGCGTGACTACGGAATAAATAAAGTGTATGATAACGGCGAAAGTTGGTAACGGGTGCGAAGTTGGCAACGCCAGGTTTTTATTATATATCTTACCACAATCTGTTTGATAACCTGCCAATTTTGACTGCTCAAAGATTATTTCATTGGTTAACAATATTAGCGTTATTTATGTTTGTAGGTATAGCGGTGGGTAAACAAAATCTCTTTTTGTTAATTTCCTAAGCGCACTTTGATAAGTTGGGTCGTATTTAAGTTGTTGGAGTGTCCATGTATTCTCGAAAGGCAAAACCACTGGGATTTTTCTCTTTGTATCCGGCAGTGCCGTAATTCCCCGATATTGTGCGTGCGAATCCATGACATCACCCCATAACCACAATCGCACCCTCCCCCGCCAGTCGATACATTTATAAACAAAATAAATCATCGTACAGGCAAGGAAATAAAAAAAAATACTACTGTAATTCATCTTTAAATTCAATTTGATAAAAATTGATTAAGGTAACTTATTTATAACTGGGATATTTACCTGCCTTTGTGCAACCAAACCGTTATTGTGTCGTATTCAAATGAGGAACAGCAACAATGTTGTGGTCTGTGTTGAATACATTTTTTTTTTTCAACTCTCATTTTGTTTTCGTCTTTTCAGGCCTGAAACAATGGTGAAAGTTTTCGGAGATGGGCTTTTGTGTTGTTGGTTCTTTGTTATTTTATCCAGAGCGATTTCTAAGAAGTGTAACACGAATGCGTATCTATTGCACAATGTTCTTCCAGTTTATCACCGATGCTCTGTCAAGGAGCATCTTCAATGTTTCACAATGTAGATAATAGTGAAATTTTATAATCATACATGTTTAGTGTTTTATTCAGTGAATAGCTTAAATTATATTATTTGCGAGGTAATTTTTATTTTATATTAATACCTGAGTAAATATTACACTGCATACAAAAATGGCGGTGTTTGTATTGGTCAAAAAAATGTCATCCGAAATGTTTGTATGCATTGAAATGGGGTGAATGGAAGGGATGATGGTCACAGTTGGGGTGCAAAAATCATACCTTAAAATATTACATCCCCTCTACACAATATGCCAACTATTTAAAAATACTAATAGTAAAAATAATACAATTTGACTCGCATAATTATTATTTATTCAATAATTTAAATATATAATTATCTAATACATATCAATTTTTAGAATATGCATTTAAAATATTATAGTTTTATGGCCTTTTAAAAGAGTCGAAAAGTATTATATATAATTGTTTAAGATGTGTGTGAATGTTATATGTACAGTTCTCTCAACCATCAGTGTTACCAGATGGAAGAATTTATATAATTATTTTATTACAATTAATACATATCTAAAATCTCGAAAATTTACTTAATTTCAAAATAATATCAGAGATATTCAATAATGCATAATAAATGACAATTTTCAAAAAACAGTATTTATTGGGAAATCGCTTTATAAATATTGTGATGAGTGTTGTCATCATATGAAAACCGTATTAAATTATTTTATTTATAATTTACTTTGAAAATTCAAACATCTTCTGAATGAAAAAATAAACAACTTATTACCGTCCTATGAAAAAACCCAGCAGAACATAAAAAAAAACATTAACAAATTGAAAATTTCAATCAAAATTAGGTACTCCAGTATTGTATGTATGTTCTCGTCGCAGATATACAAAGTAGTAGGTATTGATGAAATAAATCTCGCTCTTTTAAATTTTGGATGATTGCCACACAAGTCTGTCTAAATGAGTAATATAATATATATATAAAAAAAAAATGCTGAATTATTTCGGTAATTTTGATATAAATTTAAGCGAATTCCTCCCTTTTGCACGGTTCATTTTGAATACTAAAACGTAACGCTGTAAAAAGTCCACGGAGCGTTTGACACGTCCACGAGTCGACATTAGCGACTTTGAAAACACAGTGTGGCTATATAAAATAAATAGTTAGATATGTGTGTCTTTGACTAGACTGTATTCAGGATTAAAAAATAGAATGTAAAAGCTAAAAAGCGACGGCAGCTGAGTGGTTGGTTGGCTAACTTTTTTGTTGGCCTGTGGTTGAAGCAGACTCACAGCTGTTCCTATCACAACACACACACATAATATTAAAACATACACATGATGAATATATTTTAATTTAAATAGCTTGACACATCCACAATGACCACCGAAAAGTCCCATTCCGGTGTACTTTGATAAATATATAGTTTTTAATATTATTCCATATAATAGTATGTCAGTTGGGAAGTGATGCCCTTTGAAGACTAGGCTCTTAGATTTATATTAATAACATTATTATAAATGTTTCAGACACGTAGTGTAATTAATTAATGTCTAATATTTTTTTCTTTCCCTTGTCCCCCGTCATTCGTCGTCCATGCCAAAACAAACTTACTCTCTCTCTTTGCTACAACATGATATATATATTAGACGTCTTTTATATCTTTTTATGTATTAAATAAAATCATTGATCTTAAAATATAATATATTAATGCGAGACTAGTATTTTAAGTTATATAAAGACCTAGTCCAAGTGTTATGAAGTGCTTTGATCTATTCGAGCTCTTTACAATATTGTTTTATTTTCACAAAACATTATATGATGTATTAAACATCAATTATTATATACATGTATTCATGGGACAACGTATAAAGTTGAATGAAAATTTCTAAAATAGTTTTTTTCCTTTATTAATATTGTTCTGTTAATATACAAAAATTCACCGAATAATATAGCGATATGTGTAATAAAAAAATAACCGATTAGTGCTCTATAATTATTTTTGATAATATGTAAGAATGTGGCTAAATAAAAATTCGTGGGTTTGAGTAAACGTCACTGTGCTTTTAGACTTCATTCATTATAACAATGCATATAATAATAATAATAAAAAAAATTAAAGACTTATTTAGACTATTTAAAGTATAAGTATAATTTTATATATCTTTTAGATGTAAAGTTGTAGTTATAGAAGCGAGTACATAAATCGATAGTGCAAATTCCGGCGTCATCTTCATCCGGTCTTGGGTTGATGTGCCGTTTCTAGGATCAGTAGCAGTAACAGGGGTGGCCAACTTAACCACCACCCTATCACCCCATAAACCACCCCCTACTTCTACCCTGGTGGGCTGATGCCTCGTATTGATTTACTGCGAGGCTTCGCGAAGCAACCCCGCCATCCCCCGTAGCCTCACTTTCACAACCCCTCTATCCTCATCCGTCGGCCGTCCTTCAAAGCCTTGGGGATGATGTATATCCCACTTTTTATTACTTGAAGATTATACCAATATTTCTATAATAATAAACACATATGAAACAGTCAGCTGTTTGTTCTCGGAAGAAATGCAAGTCGTTTCAATTTCTGCGAAACCATAATGTTATTATGAAGAATATCCAGCTCGAAGATCAAACGCAGCTGAACAATTTATAAAATTTCAAAACGTTTATTTCGCCATTGTTTTTGCTGAGCATGTTTCAAGAGAAGCAGTCTGGTATTCGAGTCTCGACGATGACACATTTACGAAGTGACAAAGATATATAAGAATTGACTTTCCATTCCCAACATAATAATTATTAGTAACGCATCTATCAAATAATTAGGGTTGGGTTTTTTGTAAAATAAAATATATATTTGATCTTAAAATATTAAAAGTAAATATCATCGGTATGAATAAGTTTTGGGTCATGTCTCCTCTGAGAGAGAGTTGCACAGAATGGTTGAGATTTATACGCGCGTCAAGCATCCAAGTTCGCTATGGCGTCCGACACCCAGAACTACCGGCACAAATCCTAATTTAATTTTCAGAACAACCACGGATAAAACAGAAACGGAGAATAACTCTGAGAAGCCATCGGTTAGATGGAAATTTGCACACAGCTCAAACGGCCACATTTTAATTAGCGACGATGAAAAAAATCTAAATCATTATAATTATTTTTAGGGAATTGGTATATATGTGAACTAAAAGATTAGAAACGGAGTAGAAGTTTTCGTACATTAATTAAGTGGGTGTGCAAATCTCGAAAAGTTCCCCCCTGTCACGAAATTAAGTATTTCACTCCATTTGCTAATTAGAATCTGTTCAACTCCCTCTTTTCTCAAGCAAACAAACATTCTTTTAAAAATAATCAAATAACAGCGATGTCTTGCTAAAATATTACTTGTTGACGACAAGCCTTTTTATTATTTTTAAATAATTTTATCGTGTGGGCATTAGTTCAAGTCCATTGGGGGGTGGCAAATGTTTTTCTTGGCAATTTTCCTTTATTGGCCACTTGCTAATGACACTTGGGGTTGGTCATTCATTGGTGTTGCACCACCCTCCATTAAGACTACTTGTTCACATATAAAGACACAGTATATTTACTAAAAGCGAAATTAAATAACGCCCATGGTACCTACTCGAACATGAGTCACCATACTAAGTATTAAGTAAGTATTTTTGAAAAAAGCGGAAATTATTAAAAACTTTATATAGGATAGAACTGCTTGAAATGGTGCGGAATATTTTTAAAAATATTGACTGTCAATTTAAGAGGATATGATTATCGTTAAATAAAAAATCATGGTCTATTATTGTTTTAAATATCCTTATATACAATATATATAACTAGCGTAATACCTCAGGGGAAAAGAAGCGTGGCTACATATACTGTGGTCATGGGTTCAAACCCCAATCAAGTGAAGAATTTTAAAATTAATAAAATCCCGATCGATCATCTTGGTCGAGGTTTACTTTGATTTCCTGTATTGTAAGGTAAATACTGATTATTAAGTCGGTGACCTGTGTAACCAGTAATAGTTAAGGTCACCGACAGACAATTAATAAAAACAATATATAAAAGCTTTCAAGTTGAGTAGAACCTCATTTTATAACATCAAAACGAAGGATAATTAAATAAATTTGCAATATTTTAAAAATCAAATATAACAAACTAGTTTTAAGAGAAATTGTTACAAACAATATTTGAAAACAAAAAATGAAAATTGGGATTTGGAAGCTTTTGATTAGGCATTTTATATATATTTATCTGTTAATAATTATATTACTTAACCTGTATTCAATCTGAAATGTAAACCAACTAATTGATTTTATTTAAATTGCAGGTGAGTTCATTCACGTAGTAGTTTCCGAGACAAGAAAGGTCGCATAGTAAACGAAGCGGCACACGTCAGTGAGTATTGTCTTGATGTATATATTTTTTTCGCTTTGTTTTCCGCGGGTAAAACACCGTGTACTTTTCGTAATTAAAACGGCTCTAAAAAAACGTCTCGAAGCGGCAAACCAAAGAGTCGTTTATAAAAAAGCCATAGCCGAGAAGTGAAGAAGAGACGTTGTGGCATGGCATCAGATATGTATGCAAAGGAACACCAGTTCAGGATTTATGAGTTCGCCAACGCATTGAGACACAACTGAGCGTGAAGAAGACCTGTGCATATGCATGAATATTTATAGAAAATACTAAATATCACCATATTACATTATATTTATCACAATTCAATACACTACTTTTAGAGACCGTTTATTTTATATGCCTTTTGTACCCTTATTCACCTCCACCGTCATGTAATATTAGGCTACTATACTCTTACAACCTCACGCCGAAATTATGATTATGGAGGAAGGAATATTATATTCTATTATTGATTTGTGTACTTTTACAATTTAATAACAAGGTGTAGAAGAAGCATGAGATGTGTAAAAGGATGGGAATTAATTAAGATATTGGCGGACATGAGTGTCACAACAGACCGGGCCAATCCCAGAGGAAGTAGATCATCACGTTATTATAATAATATTTCAATCAGTTTTCTGTGTTGGTTTCTTTTACATTTTTTAAATAAATATAATATTTTGGTATATTTTTTTTTAAATATTCTGAATAAAAATAAAATTTGCAAAATTTATTATTTGGTCTTAAAATAAATAATGAGTGGACGTTATTTTATTTATTTATTTATTGACGCCCCGAAGAGCTTTATTTTTATTTTTTTAGAGGGTTTTTTTTATACAAAACAAAGTTTTAGTTGTCTGTCAGTGATCTTTACTATTAATAGTTATACAGGTCACCGACTTAATAATCAGTATTTACCTTACAATACAGGAAATCAGAGTAAACCTGGATCAAGACAATCGATCGGGATTTTATTAATATTATTCCCGATCTTCCAGTCGTAATAACCGATCAAATCAATTATTTTTCTGACTTGAGTGGGATTTGAACCCATGACCACAGTATTTGTAGCCACGCTTCTTATACCCTGAGCTATTACGCTGGTTATGGAAATAATTACTAAGCAGCACCTTATTTTCATTATGAAAATTAAAATACTGACGGGCCCTACTAAAAGTATTATGAGTGGAGATATTACGTTTTCAACATATTGTTATTTAATTAATTATTGCGCATTTTCTGTCGTAAAATCACGCGTCTACCCCTTAAATTAAGAAAGATAGGTTATTTTATGCGGTATGGATCGAGTTATCATAGACTTGCCGATATCTAATATGTGTGAGCAATCTTATTTGTATTAATTCCTATTAAAATGAACAATTTTTTAATAAATCACACTTATTTATTGTGTGGGTAATAATAAATGATTAAATAAGATTTTTTTTAATATGATATTATATAATATTTCATAGCTACCTACTCTCTGAATGTAATGACGTTTTCGATACAAGTCCAAATGCTGAAATTCATTAAATTCATCGCCGGTTTCACCGCATGATCTGAAAAATAAACAATGCGAAATTGTATTTTGCTATTGCGAATCCAATTTCGAATAAATACCGATATGTGTTTGTATGGCGGGTGTTTTAATTCAGTTTGACAAACGGCAGACAGCGCCTTCGATATTAAAAGCGGGTTGCTATATTTTTTTTCATTGTCGTTCTCCAATTGAATAGCGGAACTCTGTATCTGGCGACAGAAATGCAATTTTAAAAAAACCAACGCATTCCAGCCTCGATTGTGAATCTATTTCGTTCAAGCGAAGAGCGATGACGATTAAAAGAATATCAGTATTCTATTAATAGCGCTGGTGATGATGATGCAATGTATATTATTATGTTATGAATAGCGGTGGTGGTGGTGATGATAGTAATAAGGTGTGTGATTGCAAAGTACACAGGTAATCTAATTATACATAATAGTGTTATTAGTATGGAACTGTGTTGATTTGTACGTGTTCTCAAAATGCACGTTCTGTAATATCGCTTTATGACTTGTCTCAATATTGATTTTTTAGCGATATGATTTTTCCTGTGTTAAAGTTTCCATTACTGAAATGTCGTTTTCTGTAGTGTCTCATTCTCAAACGTCCAGCAACCAATGCTGTACAATAAAAAAAGCTCTCGTTCTAACTAAAATTTTAAATAATACTTTTATTTATTAATCGTCCTTGTATTTGAATTATTTATAAATTTCAATGTGAATTTGTTTATCTTTCGTCAAATATTGTATTTTTATACAACTGAATCGGATACTCTGTCACCCCTGTACCTACTGACGCCATTTATACATAACCTTTTTTTCCTATAAACATATGTATTTTTTTTTAGATATTTCTCGGTTATTTATTTTAAAGTTGTAATTAAATCTAAGAATCGTTTTGTAGTGTTGCGATGTTATCGGTTTTGATTTTGATTGAACGCGATATAGCGGTGGTAGATTGTTGAGCCCCGTCACGCGTATATGGCAAAACAACAGGGTTGATTGTAATCCCTACACTGTTTAACTCCTACCACCACCCACTACACAGCTCCTACCCACCCCCTTTACTACTACCTTGACACCCTCTTCGGTTCTTTCACGGTGCCTCTCCACTTTCCGATCGCTTGGGGTCGAACTGAATTTTTTTTCACTTTAATTATTACTGTGCACATTTTTTAATAATAAAATAATAAAACATACTATTAAATATCTTTTTTTTTTAATTATACAACATATCTTCAATTGAATTTAAGCGCTTTCTTGTGGCGGCAATAGTATCAAATAAAAATAATGTAACGAGGGCCAAATAATAATGTATTTTAAATAATTGATTATGACAGTATGACAATGTGTGGATTTTTGATGTCTTGTTTATTGTTGACAGTCAATGCTCGACCCTTCACAAGGTCACAACATAACCTCTCAAAAAGTGTGTTACAGTTAAAATTTTGTTCAAGGAATATTTGAATGATCCTGTTGTATTCCTAGATTACTTTTACTAGTCCTGTGACTGTAAGAGTAACTCAGTTCACTATGAGAATTCATATGTGAGAAAATGCGTCGTGTGTATTGAAAGTGCGACATAAGGTGAACAGTGACTTTGCTGTAGATAATGATGGTCATTTACTAGTGGTTATAGTTTATAAGAGGATATTTACACATTGCCAGCTAGTCTTGCAGTCACCAGCTATAAAAATGACTAAAATAATGAGAGGTTATGTGTAAATGTCATTACATACGGCTTAAATTTTAAATCTCGCGCCAAAATGATGGATGTCTTCAGTTTTCATATTTGAAGTTGAATAAAAAACAAGTTGAATATTATATATTTTATAAGAAAATTGATTGTTTTTAACATAGTATTAATATAATCTAGACTAATATATATTTTTTTAATTATAGTTGTAAGATTAATTTGATGTCTTTTAAATATATATTCCTATTTGTATAGATTTGATAGTTTCAACTAGGGTTGGTAAGAGTTGGTCACCCTAGATGGAGGGATACAGGAACGGGGGGTTGGCTGCACTGTCTCGTGTAACAATGGTTGACGGCAGGGGGCGGGGTGGCGTGCACCGGGTGAGGGTGGCTCCCCCACTCGCCCCGCCCCCTACCCTGTCTTTTCTTCCTTGACAGCCCGCCCTTGCGGCTACGGGGTGCGAACTGCGCGGTCGCCCACGATTGAAAATAAATATTTATGTCCGCTCTACACTTGTACTCGTAGATACCACCCTGTACTTTTATCACTGCAATCTGAAGTGATTTCACATCCAATCAATCACGACTTATTAAAATATTAATTGAATACAACGTGAGCATATTTTAGTTGAGTGTGTTTAGGGGTAGATAGATGAGAACTCACAACGGCCAAGTTTGGTGGACCAGTGACACTTCGCACGGAGCTGTATATGTACACAGCAAAACTTTATAATATAAATAAATACATAAGCTTGTGTGTATTTATATATTGTATAGGGATAGAAGTGTAGGGAGCGGCTGGACTAAAAACTTTTTTATTAGATTCAGGATTTTCGCCTCTCGTTGGCTCTTTGTGTCGTGAACTTTTAAAGACACTCCGAGTTTAATGCAATATACTTGAGTACAACACACGTTTACTAGAAACAAGGACGGAATACGACTTCTACATCGCCCCCTTTTCTTCCACTTCTTCCAACAACAAACTTTAAATTGTCCGATACTCTTTTCGGATTGTCGTGTTGTTACTAGTTTCGTTTTTTCGGGAATTCGTTTGCGGTCGAATATTTTTTTTGCCCTATTATGTATGTCATAGAGACTACTAGCGAAAATATTATATAATTAAATTTTAAGAATCCATCTTAATCAAAATAAATCACTATTGATGGTTCTATGTAAGTGTCAAGAAGGTCGATGGCGTGACATTTCCCAGTACATGCTTCGAGCGTCGCGACGCTTAAACAACGCCAACATGCTAATACTTCCAGCAACTTATTAGTTCAACTTAGCTACATATTACTTATCAATAAACCTCTTTCAATATCAAATAAATTAACAATTTAAAATATGCACGTGAAATGTATTGTAATTTTAATTGCTCTTTTTATACTAATTGTAGGAATAGTAGGTAGATCGGTTTGATATGAGCGGGCATGATATGTTTTATTGTATTACACGCATGGCGTACGTATTATTAATCTCACGTCACGGCATTTCGTTTATTGTTTTGAATGTATATTTTATATTTATATAATGATAGATATGGATAGGGTGGTAGTGGTGTGGCTATGTGTTGATATCGGGTTAGCTCCTGCGCGTTATGGTTACAAACAGTGAAGAATATTTGGTCCACAAGCACCAGCATCCAGTCAGTGCCTGCCGGCGTCGTGACGCCTCGGGTCGTCTGGCGTCCTTCTTCAACAATATTACTAGAACGAACTCACCAATATCACGAGAAGAAGCACCGCGATTTTTTTCGTCGCATACTCAAATACCAAACTGTGACAATAACAGGAACTAAACATCGGAACGAATAGAACACTCCGCCAACGCTTTTCTGTCGTTAATTTTTCGTTGCTGATCTGTTTTCTTTGAGTGGCCACCGTACGAACGCATCACGAGGACATAAATAGCTTCTTATATTATATACGTTTCATTTTCGCCGATTTCAATTTGATTTCGTCACGCTGAATACACTCGAAAGGCAGTACAAAATACAAGCTCGCAGTTAGTGAAAATACAGGGTATAGATTAAGAAATGTTCTCGAAGTGCCACGCAAATCGGAGACTCGTCATCGACAGATCGGAGATCGCTTATTATTGAACGCAAGGTAGACATTGTAAAATTGTTATATTTTTTTTATTACAAGAATAATCGATGTATTTCTATTTCTAATCGGTCATTGTGTGCAATGATTAATTAGTAGCAGTCACGCTATCGCATCCGTGGCTCTGTGATTGGATTCATAGAAATGTACATTTTTTTCCTTTATGCAACAATCAGCTTGTTTCACAAATTGCACTAAGATAAGAGCGGAGCGTGACCGCATTGAAATCGTGGGTCGTTTCTTAATTATAAGTAGCAAAAGCCAATTAAAATCAACTATCGGGTTTTAATAAACATACACGCTAGAATGATATTTATAACTGATCATATCAAAATTGCACATCACACTTGCCTGATTGGTAATAAACAGTGTGTGCATTTGTGGCATAAACTTGGCAGTTTAAATTAAAATTATTTTTACGGTTGTAATTTTAAATGTAAGGAGTGTTCTATGATCTGATGGTAGATATTTTCAGATTTCTAGATGCAAAGAAAAAGGCACAGGCCGAAAAGAAACAGTGTTCTCATAACGAAACAATCCCATGAGATTGTTCCTCCCCTCCTGACAATGGCGCGAAGGAAGCGATCAAGATGATCTCTCAAAAGTGCACGTTTCCTATGACGAATCAAATAGACAAAATATCAGTGGACTCGGCTCTAAAATGTGAACTGAATTCGACTGTATATCCAATATAAAAGACTTGTTTTGAATAGAAAGGACTTTGTGTTTTTGTGATGGACGCAGCAGCGACAAGGTGAAAGTTTTCCAAGGTAACAAATCCATTGTTGTATCCATTGTGCTACCGTTTAATTGTCACCGGTTTCGATTTCTTTTTGCAATTTTTTTCACTACCCTATTCATACCCATTTGTATTCGTAATGAAAAGGTCGTATTTACATTTGCAAATCAAAACATTCTTTTCGCCGTGTTAACTTTTGTATTGTGAAAAGTAAAAGTAATCTTAGAACACACACCGAAATTGCCTACTGGATAATATGTCAATGTTTTTTTTTTTTTTAGAAATAAACATCGATAAAAATAAGCGAGCACGTTTGATGGCTTAAGCTAAGCCTGTTTTATGACCAAATATGACGAAATAACACCGGATTCCGAATCGCAAACTCATATATTTTACTTCTTTGTCCATTTTTTCCATTTACCAAATTGATCGGCTTTGACTTTTTTGCGGACGTGATCTTTATTTATATATGATCTAGATGTGTGACTTTTTGCAATCGGTATTTATTTATTTATTATTAATAAAATCAATGAAATTAGGTATATTTTAAAGTGTCGCCAGATTCGATTGAATGAACAGCGAGCGATGCGCAGAGAGAGGCATTGATTGCCTATATTTTCGGAGATCCATAAGTCTTTTTGGTACATCTATACTGTTTTATAGCTAGCATATTTAGCATATATATAGATTCTAGTACATTCGAAGCGTGAAAGCCTCCCTCGATGGTGAAATTCGGCAAAGCTGAAGGCTGCTTGAGATGCGGAACGCGAGCGGCTGTGTCGTGATTTGTGTTCACACCACCACTACTCCATGGATTATGCTTAGAGAACCGTGTCAACACTCTTATCCGTTTTTATAAATCTCTAAATTTCATTAAAAATATATATTTTTTTACTTAAAAAATACCGAGATTATTAATAATCATTTTAGATAAATAAAACGCTCAAATTATTTATCGCTCCGCGCCATGGGTATTCGTCAATGTTGATTATATATAAACCGTGGTATAAATTTTCTGAACACAAACTATTTTTTTAATATTACAGAAAAATTATGTAAATTTTAGTTTCATTAATTTTAATTAAATAACATAAACACCTACGTATTTTATTTTAATTATTGAATAAATCTAACAATATAATTTGGTACTTTTTATCATGTATACAATAATAAAACGGTGAATAATAATTATGTAAAAATTAAAGGTCTGTTTTTTTAGTATAGGACTTATCAATCAAAAAATTAATAGGTATTGTTTAAATTGAGGAATATTTTATACAAAAAAATATTTATTTATAGAGTATTATAAGATACATATAATGTTTTTAATATTTTTTTTAATTCCTTTATTAATTATGATTTTTAATAAAATACGTCTTACGGATTAGACTTAGTTGTGGAGATGGGTGTATAAATATTTTTACCTTCAACTTACATAATAATGTTTATTTAAATCTAAAACGAGCAATAATATTTCATTAAATAAAGTATGGGAAAAAATTAAAAGCAATAATTTATTTATAATACATTGTTATATTGATCACTTAATTAATTACCGATAATATGCATTGGCAAATAAGTTATTTTTTAAATTAATTTTTTTGGGAATTTGATGAAATTTACATACTTTTTTTTTCAATACAATGTGAATAGAATTAATTATGGTGTATAGGTAGTTTAATTGTTTTATCCATTCAAATCAAATGATGAGCATGAAAACGACGATACACGAGGAGAATGTGTAAGTGAAACCGAGGCTTTCGTGTTTAGATAAAATCAAACAAGAAATTACACCCTCAACAAATGACATTACAAACTTCAAATTATCATAATGCGATAATATCTGAGCACTATGTGAATTAATATTTAACTCTTCATTATGGTTAATTGCTTGTGATGGAGTCAATGATCTGGAGTCGCTCTTATAGAAATATGTATTCTCGAATCTCAATCAATATATTTCATATTTTAGACACTAACGCCCACGGCTATTTGATACATAATTTTAGTGACTAGACAATACACAATACCCACACATTTTTATTTGTCTTTTTTCCATGTTGTACTACGAGTATTAACAAATTATACGGGAGGAGACTTGCGCGGTTTGTTCAATGGCCTGTAATTTTTGTTATGTACATACACAATTTTTTTCAATCCATTATGATCGTTTATAAGATTAAGATATTTGGTTAAATTATTATTTATATACCTAATTTGAGTTTACCCATTGCACTCCTACAAGGTGTTTCTTTGAATTAGGAAATATATAATATAAAAGGAAACGGCAGTTTTAATGATAATAAACAAACTCTCGCTAAATACTTAATGATTATATTTTTTATATTAATAAGCACTTGAAAAAAAATCTTTGATACCACCAGCGCAATAGCTCGGGGGATAAGAATCATGGCTACAAATATTGTGGTCATGGGTTCAAATCCCACTCAAGTCAAGAATTTTTAAATTGATTTGATCGGTTATTACGACTGGGAGATCGGGAATAATATTAATAAAATCCCGATCGATCGTCTTGATCCAGGTTTACTCTGATTTCCATATTTTTGACCAGCGTAATAGCTCAGGAGATAAGACTACAAATACCTACTGTGGTCATGGGTTAAAATCCCGATCAAGTCATAAAAAATTAAATTGATTTGATCGGTTATTACGACTGGGAGATCGGGAATAATATTAATAAAATCTCAATCGATCGTGTCGATCCAGGTTTACTCTGATTTCCTGGATTGTAAGGTAAATACTAAGGCGATTATTAAGTCAGACAGAGCCGCTCTGTCGGTGACATGTGTAACTAGTAATAGTTAAGATCAGCGACAGACAATTAAGACGTTGTTGTGTATAAAAAACCCTCTCAAAAAGACCATTTCTAAAATAAAAGCCTCTTGGAGCGTAAATAATTTTTTTTTTTTTTTTGTGAGCTTGTGATTAAGACAATTATATTTTTTATATTAAAATATATATTATTTGATATAGCTAATAATTACTTAAAGGTTGTAGAGATAGATGTAAGGGTTAATACCTCTTGGGCATATCCATTGTATTCCGCAGAGTGTACAATGGCCTAATTGCAATGTCTATCAATTATGTTTAATATTAATAAAGCAATTATATTATATTAAAGCTATTTTAGAACTTTGTAGCTTGTTTTGGTATAACTATGTGGTTACATAAATATACCATATCAATTTGATCCAGTTGTAATTAAATGAAATCAATCAATGGACACAAGACTCACAACCAATTAATGACGTTTTTCAACTAAGCCGCCTATAATTAATACCAAATACAAAGTAGAACATGGATTATTTTTTCAATAAAATTTCAAATACTTTTTTACAAATCACCACTATTAAGGCGCAATTAATATTTTGTGAGGGGAAATTTAATGCGTATGTAAAACATTATGTGTTCTAGGGAGTCTATTATTTTATCTTATCGCACAAAAAGATCGCTTAATAATATTATTTATGGGCTACAGTGTGTGTTTTAATAATATATGCATTTATAATTATTCAAATGCGTCCTGATTTTATAAATATTAATAATTTAAAATTTTATATATATTTATGTTTATAATATAATAATGTGGGTCTGTAGAACGGCAAAAAAGATACTAAATTGCTCGAGTATCATTGACCTCGCTCTCAACCAATATACTGTTACGGTAGGTTCGTGTCTCAATTTATATCATTAAATATATATTAATTATAAAAAAAATAAAGCGCTCTGTGCATATTAAAATCATATAAAATAAATTCCATTTAATTTTTACTATCACGGTTAAAGCGCGCCGTGAGTAATTCATAAATTATATGCAGTACTTTTGTATTAAGTTTATTTATAACAAAAAAACACATTTTTAATCGTTTGCGAATTATTTTTTTACCTAAATATTTATTTCCATTTAATATTATAGATTCAGTTAAAAATGTGAAGGTTGTCAATAAATACTTCAACTACTTTTGATAATAAATAATAATCATTATAGACCGTTTTTTACGAATTAATGATTTATCCAATGCGTTAAGATGTTTATAAAAAGGAAAAATAAAAACATGTTATAATAATAATGATATACAAGTGGGTTTTTGTATTTTTTGCCATAAATTATGTTATTATGTTAGGACTTATTAATTATTTTAAATATCAATTGATTGTACTCCGTATTAAAATAAGTAACTTGGCACAAAAACGTAATATTCTAACATCTAATTATAATGTATCAAAACATTGTATGCAAATTATATTTAATAAAGAAATTATATAATAATGTTTGTTAGGTTACCTACTTATAATTTATTATTTTGGGGTTGACTTGGTTTATTGCAGCAATTTTTTACTACATTTCTCAATTTATTCCTAATATTAAAAACCACATAGCTTCTTCCACATAAAGCTTATTAATCAATAATTGAATATGAGATAAAATTGTGATCAGTAGGTATAACATGCAGTGGTATATTATTATCTATATGATATGACTACTTCACATGGTCATTAGTCCATGACAACTCAATTGTAGTCGTCATTTTATGTCCCGCCATGCATTAGGTCCTTAGGGATCACACAGGAGTAGTAGAAGATCCCGCCTTCAGCCAAATGGCGTGTCATTTTTCAAACGTCCAGATATACTTTATATTATGTAATATCAAAGGGCGGGAAGCCATTACCGGGGGATGGATCTGCCCATTTGTTTTAAAATAAAAAAAATACAACCCACATGTCTATTAGTGAGATATCCGTCCACATTTTAACTTTCAAATATTAATGAAAAAGCGTCACCTGGTCGCAAAAGTGGCTTAGATTTTGCAGGTAGCGATACTACTAAGACCTTTAGGAAGATTCTACGACCCTGACCCACACACAGGGTCTTCACAAATAAGTTGATTTAAATAAATTATTTATTTATATAGATACGCCTTGAGTGGCATTTTGATAGGGTTTTGTCTTATTTCTCTTTTTATTATTAATTATTACTTACTTATTGTCTATTACTTTCTATTAGCTACTAGTTACACAGGTCACCGAGATAATAATCGCATTATTGCATAGGTACTTAGTATTTTATTTTTATTTTCCATGTAAATTCAATAAGTTATTTTATTTTATTTATTTATATAAATACGCCTCGAGTGGCTTGTTGATAGGAGTTTGTTTCATTTATGTATTTATTATTAATTATTACTTATTGTCTATTACTATACATTATATTACATAGGTACTTACTATTTTCATATATTTTATTTTTATTTTCCATGTAAATAAATTCAATTATTTTTATTTAAATATACATACATTGATTGTATTATTTTCTAAATGTGGGGGAGAAGTAATATGGACTTACGCAAAAATATTTTGGAGGAATGGTTAAAATTGTTCTATTTACCTAACAATTCAGGAAAGCAGAGTAAACTTGGATCAAGGTGATCGATCGGGATTTTATGAATAATTTATAATTTTAATTGTTAATATATTTTAAATATTTTGAGCCCGATATATATACATTTTTAGAATTAAGTCTTAAAACTCTCATCGTGTGGGTTTTTATAATATAATAAAGTCTAGATGAGACATTTATAAATAATTATTTATTATTTTTGTACAATATCGACAGATAGACTCAATGAGGAAATATGTTAATATGTAATTATTTAATATGATCGCATTATCCTTGCAGACCTCCGGATAAAAAGCTTAGACACATCTGTCCCACAGAGGGCCAGCGTGTCCCACGATCCAGCGTCGTGAGTGCGTCAAACAAGGACACCCATATATGGAAGGGCGGTAGTGTGAGCGGGATGAGACATAGGACGGGCGGAGCTTAGGCTACAAATCACTCAACGTCACGTTTTGACGTTTGAGATATTAGGTCTTTTTTTTACTCTTGCGTCTCGCTTTGGCCTCATACATTTGTCCCTCTCACACGTTAACAACGCCCCGTACCCTCCTCGCCCCGCCCCGCTATGACTCCAGACTGGCCGTGTATTATTTTGGGATGGAAAGCCATTCCCGATTTGGACGCGTGTGTACGCTTGTAAGACATTCCCTACATTATTATAGACGAAAATCAAACACGCCATTATTGTATTCCGTCTATAAAAACCTTTCAAACACACTGTCTTACTATAAAAATATAAACATTTGGCAAAACCAACAAAGTCACTACGGGGAGGGATTATTATTTTTTAAACTATATTTAGAATTGTTTTTTTTGGGAGAACCAGCATTATAATAAATTTTAGAGTTTCCACTCAAATTTATCTGACACAAAAAAGCATTTTTAATTCCACTTAGCTAATTCCCCGTATGTGTAGATATAATACACATACTCTTTTTTATGATTATAAAATGCAGATTTCTCGAGTTATAATAGTCATAATAATAAGTACTATGGATAGGTTTTTTATTTTATTTTAATTTACGCACTAAGGAGCTTTTTGTGGGTTGTTTTTATACACAACAACATGGTAATTTTCTCTCTGTGATATTAACTATTACTAGTTACACAGGTCACCGACTTAATAATCAGTATTTACCTTACAATACAGGAAATCAGAGTAAAACTGGATCAACACGATCGATCGCGATTTTTTAATATTATTCCCGATCTCCCAGTCGTAATACCGATCAAACCAATTTAATTTTTTATGACTTGATCGGGATTTAAACCCATGACCACAGTAGGTATTTGTAGTCTTATCTCCTGAGCTGTCAAAACGTTGGTCAAAAATATGGTTTGATGGTTAGTTTCAATTTTGGGTTACCGCCGATGTATACATATTAAGATGGCGGACCAAGCAGACGAGTCTGGGTGAGACAACTAGTGTTGCCTTTATCAAACTCATCCGGCCTTATAATATCGGTGGCGTCGTTGGATGGACTAATAGGTGATTGTGGTAAAAAAAAATCTTGGATTATCCTTTCTATGTGTAGGTTAACTTGTCTCTTGGTGATCTATCGATTTTTTTCAAATGATTAATCGAAAGATAAGAAGGCGATGATATTGGTTCATCGAACAGTTAACAAACTGGTTTATTGTGGGTCAAAAATAATGTTGTCAGGTGGCTGTTTCTGTTAGCTGTTAGTTTACGAACTGCGTGCATACTGAATTGGAAACTACCTCATAATTGGTATGGTAATATCACTCCCTTATACACACCATAGCCCCATAGCATTTCACTATAAAACTGTATTCCAATACTTACCCACTATAACCCTAATACTATTATATTGCTCGTATATTCTCACTTTACCCGAGTGACGTCCCTCTGGTACACCACACGCAATTAACTGCGTGTCCCTCGCGATGTCGATTTCTTATCGATCATCCACAATTATTATATAAAAAATAAATATTTTAAACGAAATTCCCCATATGACTGTGTGCTCTTAAATCATTATGGAACTGAGCCACATATTCAATCTGGTAACACTGCCTGTCACGTGTCACTCGGTTTAATTATTATTTATAAAATATAACAGCTTACGATTAAATATTTTCTATTGACAGAGACATGAAATTTGTAATAGATAATAGATGAATCTACATTAGTTGCCGGTCAAATAGGACCGTTTTACTATTTCGAAAAAGTCTCATTTAATAGGTTAAATAATGATTGAAAAGCAACATTTTTTGAAGATTCATACATTTAGTAACCATAAAGACTTATCTCATACACATTAAGGACTATTTTTGCATATCTTCAATAATCAACAAATATAAATCCAGTCTCAACACTAAACATTCTATTCGATTTTGAATATGTGGCTCAGTTCCATAAAGACTTTTAACCCTGAAATATTTTGGACTATTTTTCTACATATAGCGACTCTGTATATATTATATGCATATATATATATACTCTAAGGATTGGTTGATGGATCTGTACAGACGGACATATAACATACACAAACGTTCAACAATTATAGTTATAATTATTTTAATGTAAACTCCTACCTACCTATTAGTTGTGAGAATATAAACTTCTAAGGGGTCAATTATTTTAAAAAACTCCTGTAAATGTATAATATAATCAGTCAATTAATTGATATAGGTATTTTTAATATCAATTTGGTGATTTTTATTTGTATGGTTATAAAATATATAAATATGTTTATTATTAAAAAAAAGTACTTTCAATTGTTTTGCCTGGGTGAAAGTCAACGAATGTTTTTCTACATAATTATTTTTTATCTAAGATCTCCTTAAACATTTTTAAAACACCCGGTACATCCGACACACTTATTCCCACCACTACGTTCAAGCTGTTGTATAATATTTATCGAGAGAACGACGGTAAAAAATAAAAATTTATGATATTTTTTATACGTTTAGATTGATTTCTTTAATATTTTTAAAGTATCTTTATTTAATTATTTTTTAAAGTTGTCATTCGATTGAATCATTTATAATAATTATTGTATGGTTTTAATGTAATGTGTGTATTTGTTGCATGTAGTCGTAACCCTTGTATTAGGCGGCGATTCTCTATTGAAATAAAAAGTAGTGGCACGTTTAAAAATTCGTCCAAAAATATTAATCAAAAGGGACGTAATTTATGGCCACAGTTTATTTTCGTATAAAATTAAGATATTTCTATCGAAACGCCCTTCAGCTCCACCTACAGCAACCATTTCACATTATATTTCGGTTTTTTTCCCATTCAACCCTTTGACGAAGTGGAAATTGGTCTATCAACATTTTTATGTAAAACGGGCCGCGGTGGTGATTGTATCATTTTTACACGAATAAACACTGTAAATGAATGCATTACTAGATTTTTATGATGAAAAAAAATATATACAAAGTCACTTTCTCTCGACAAATCGTTTCGCGTGACTCATTTGATAATTCATTCGGTCTACTGAGGATGAAAAAAATAAATAATAATAGCTATATTCATATAATTTCGTATGGGTAACGACTTCACATTAATCTAGAATCTCGAACATTCAATCAAGTCGTTCAGAGTGCTTTTTGACAAATTATTGAACACTGTTCTTATTAAACCTGACACGACTTAATGGATCGTGTTTTAAAAATAATATGTTATCATTTGTAAAGTGAAATAATTATTATAATTAATACAATTCGATAAAAAATGTACCTACTTATATTTCAGCACTAGTTAAATACTCACAGTTTCATGAAAAAATATAAATTGACCTATTCATAATATTTAATTAAATAAATAAATTAATCGCACTGTTAGTAATTCTTATTCTAAAGCTGATACCTATTTAAAAAAAATACCATTCAATTCTGCCAGTAGGTAAATACCTATTCCAATTACCAATTGAAAATAATTTTTTTATCTGGTTGAAAAGATAGTAACAGCGCACATTTTTTAGCGGAAAATTTTAATATGCCCATTTTTTTACTAATTAATAAAAGAAGCAATTCAATTCCTATTTATCTATCTGTAGGTATATCTTTTGCTCATATTAACTTTTGACTTCAAAAAAATCAAGCTGCAGGTACCTACACATATTATTGTATTATGTTATACTCAAATTTATATATCTATTTTTATATTTGATAATTTAAGAAAAAATACTTGGTTTGTTTATTGGGCGTTGAAAGTGGTTGGCGTTAATCATGAAAATTTGCGTGCACCTTTCACACGCACTTTCCCTCTTTTTTTCTCTGTACTATTACGAGTATATAAGGATTGGTGGTTGTGTATATACAACAAGTAAATAATATTAATGGCTCTATTTTTTACCTGCCGAGTCAGCTCGGCCAATTTGTGAGATTGTTTCACTAATACGCCTATAACGGATACTCAACCCATAAACACCACCATTTACAATATGTACATTATGATATTATTCATCACGATAAATGTGTGAGGAATTAATAAATCAAACAGTGGTATATTTAATTTAAATTGTTTGTAAAAAAAAATGTGTGAGAATATTTAACATAAAATTGCGTCAAACTGTAAATTTGTAACTGTACCACAAATTGCGATCACACAATAGCGTTTACACTGAACACATGTTTTCTATTTGAATTTTGAGGGAAAAAGAGAGACATTTGTATTAGAAAAAATACAACAACAGATTTACCACCCGGAAATCGATCGACATGTTTTGTTACGCATTAAAAGAAGAATGCGATGTACAAAAACTCAACACTAAAGATAATCGACAAGGACAATAGACAATTATAGACAAAAGGGGAAATACAACAGATTGTCTGCATTATTTATCATTGAACTTTCGAAAAACCACACTATTGCACAATATCGGTTCTTTTGTTAAACTAGATGACAATATCGTCTGAAAATGTCTGAAAGAAACACGTGGTCGTTTGTGTATTTCACCAAATAACTGTTCTTCGTATCCGTTGCCTGTTATTTATATTTTTTCTTACTCAATTGAATTCCACAAATGTGTGAGATTGTGTATATGTAACTGTAGATAAATATTTTTTGTATGGAAACTAAGAGTGAATAAAACACAGGTGCAAAATACATATCAGCTGGGATATAAAATCGATCCACCTGCATGTTAAACAACCAACAAACACCTATCATTACAAATTATTCATCACCACATTTCTTTTTTAATGATAAAAATGATGTATGAATAAATAAAAAAAAAAACTCAAAATAAAATTCATAATATTATATTTATTAGATGGATATTTGGGTAAATCCAAGGTGAGTTTTATATGGAATCAATTAATTGTTAGGTATTTGGGTAATCTTCCTCCGAACCTATAATTTTCTATTTCATTTTTTATGAATACAGTTATTAACAAGATTAATTTTATATAAATATTTAAAGTATCGTGCTCTAGAATTAATCGATACGGTTGGTCAATATCACATACAACTTGCAAATGACACGCTACTCAATTACATTTCGAACGATTATTTAGATAAAAAAATGTACTGCAATTTGGTGAACGATCATTTGAATTTCAAATCGATTTAATTGAATTACACTAACCAGACGTGTTTTTTTCCACAGACAATAAATAAAAGATTCAAAGCGAATTAACAGTTATCATTCGGAGATCGTGTTTGGCATTTAATTTATGTAAGAGGCGAGTTTGTGACTTGAAAATTATACGATTACTTCTTATTGATTTCGCCGCTGATTCTATCTAACGCGTATCTTAAACGTGACTTTGGAAAGAATTAAAAAAAAAGAATTGTTTTTTTTATATTCAAATTTATACTGATTATTCATTGTGTTGTTTTTCGTTTGTTTCAGGTATGCATCTTACCAATTCAGCAAAGGCTTTTTGTAAGTTATTTTATATGTGATCATATTTATTTAATATGGAGCATTTCATTAGATTTTCTCACCTTTCAAAAGCTGGGAATGCCAATTTGCGAGATAAAAGTGTTGGTAGAGTGACAGTTTAGAGTTCACATTGATAAATGCGACCGGATTAAAGGAAGAGGAAGGGAATGTCTTTTCTCTGATAGCAAAGCTAAACCCAAGAGACTCAACCAACATTGTACCTACAAGTACAACTGAAATGCACAACTTCAGTAAACAGAACCGTCTCGGTCAACTGAATACGTCCTGAAAGCTTCCAGAGAGTTAAAATGTATTTAAAAAAATTAAGAATATATTTTAAAATAATTGTTTATAATTAATGGGTATCTTGTTGAATTAGCGTTGGGATTTATTCAGATTATTATTTTGGTTAAATAAACATAACGTTCATTTGAAATTTGAATAAAATATATAGATGTCAGATATAAATCACAAAAGCCCCCGGTGATCTGGTCTGTCGTAGAGGGTCTACGGATTTGACAATGCTACGACCTGAATGTCAACTCGGCTACCATCCAATTAAAATGCGTAACACAACTCACACGAATCCTTTAAATATACATTCAATGTATTTTTTTATTTAAATAACAGCATTTTGTATATAGTAGTTACTTCAGATAGATTACCATTTAGCCAGACTTGAGGGGGGTGTATAAAAGAGGCAATTTTACCCAAATCATGTCTGTAGCCCACACTAGGAAACGCCATCGACATTTCCACGAATATCTATGAAGTCTTACCGAGAGGGATGGATTTATGGTTCGTATTAAATTCGCGTATTTCTAACCCTCCACAGCCACCCTAAAGCTTTTCAGATTTAGCAACGTACGTTTAAATGTTTGTTCAATGCAAAGTGAATAGCATTTTTTATATTAACAAACGGATTTTTTCTGCATGTATAAGAATATATAACTTTGGGTATCATCGAGGAAGAATTTCAATTACTCTAAAATGAAAGCTTTTCACTCCTTCTTTTGGTTTTCGCTTCACCTGAAAGTTGCTCCGCGCCATGCTTCTTTTTTGTCGTTTTTAAGTTATACGCCATCTCATGAAAATCACAACGAGGCTTAAAACTTCTCTGAAATATTTATATTGCCTGAAAAATAATATGTGTTTGTGAGAGTGTACATAGCTTAGTCGATCGGAGGTTTACCTTTGTATGTATTTATGTAAAACGCTTAAGTACATATTTGTCGATCGATGCTTACATTTTAGCACGAAGGGGGAGGCTATTGGTAAAATTCCAGTATCTCGTAGACAATGGCTTCTCTTCGTTCGGTCAAATATTGAAAGAAGAGGAAGGAAGATGGCGACGATGAAGAAGAAGCACAAGTAGACGGAGAGGTTGGGTGTCTTCCTCCTCTTCAAACAGCATTTATAAACAAGCCATAAATTGTAGCATTAACAAGCTTTCGTCGTCCGGGCACTTTTATTGAATGTACAGAACAGCACCTATCGGCACGCTTCTCTTCTTAGACGACAAAAGCGCCAAAGTGAAATACGACCGGCCCGATATTAAAATATTGTAATTTTCGCTGATTTCGGAGACATTTGACACCTCTTCCTGTCATTCGATGATTTATCTACCAAATAAGTTTGCCTCGCCTTGCTATAGTTACTTCCCCTCCTTGGAGCTACTGTGTCTGTCTCTTATCCATACATACCATTTGAATATTATTCTTTATACATATATGTATATAATATTTAAATTCCTTCACTAATCAGTTTTAATTTAAAGAAAACGTTTATGATTATTTCAAAGATTATTATAATTACAATTGAAATTGTATGTTTTATCTTTGTTGTGCTTGAATTTATAGTGTGGATGAAAAGTATCGGCGGTAATCTCGTCGTCGATTTTCATTGAGGCTTTATTATTATGAGAGGGTAGAGGCTTTCTCTCCCACACCCTCGGACAACCACCCCATCTCTACGTCCTCAGCGGGGGTTATTTATGTGCTTTCTAACGGTTGTATGATTTATATGCCACTGACGGCGAGCTTTTTTCTACCCTGCACCACCCTCAAGCCTCATTCTCTTTTAGCGGCGAGATTTTCCCGCGTTTTGTTTTCGGTGTCGGTGTTGTTTTTGTTGTTGTCGCTCTCGGAAAATGGATTAGTCGTGTAAAGACTTTTTTGCCCAATGCCCAAGGTAATGATTTCAACTTGTGAATGCACCCCGAACCGCTGCATCAGCCGCGGGGTAACGATTTTCCTATTTCTGAATATAATATTACTTTTCATCGGATACTTATCATTCGTATTATAACCACCCTCGGATAGAATTTCGCTTATTATTATTAGTATCGGCGAGGTTGTGTTCAGGAAGTCCCATGGTGAACCCACCCTCTACCCCACTAAGCAACCCCCTCACCCTCCTTCTCAATGCAGGCCCTGCGTTTCCGTTTCAGGGAACTTCCTTTTGTCGTGGAGACTAGCGTATGGGCCGCTTCTGCCACCACCCACTTTGACAATGCCGCAAAAACAATGAATACCGGATGGGATGAACCAACCCCCTTACAAGAAATGATGTATTTCAATGACTTTAAATCAAAACAATTATATACATTCAATTTATTGATGTACGGCAATATATAATGTTCATCAAAGAGGGCTAAAAATAGCTGCTGCTATAATGAAATATATGGAAAATTTTCTATCTTATAAAGAAATTTTCTACCTTATAAGATTGCGTGTTGAATAGCTATCTATATAAAATAAAATGTATTAATAAACATCGAATAATTTAAATAAAATGTAGTGTATATATATATATATATATATATATATATATATATATATATATATATATATATATATATATATATATAATAGGATATATATATATACACAATAAATATCCTATTAATCTTACAAATGAAATCATAAATATTTTCAAGCATAGAATTAACAAAAGACAAAAGAAGCAATTGACCAAAAAAAGGTTACATTAGATTCATGGGTCGATAATGAAGTAATCAACTACTTATATATAAGAGTTTTTTTTGCATATATTCATATCACTTTTCATTTCATTCAAATATTTAAAAATATATATATATAGACACATCAAGATTATAAGCATTAAATGAAAATTTTGGTCAGATCAGAGTGAAAATTTATTTTCCACGGTAAAATCTTATAAATAAAATAAATAACTGAATTTAAATAAAATAAACTACGACTGTGATTAGACTCTGTTAGGTTATTGCACTAACAAGAATATTCAATCTGAAATTTATAAATAAATAATACCTATTTTATTTTTTCTAAATGGAAAATCTGCATTTCTTGTAGAATATGGTTTTTACTTTCTCAACACTTTATTCCACAAAAGTGTTATTTAAATTGTGGCTTCATCGCCAATCATAATCAATAAATCAAGCCCCTCGCGAATAGCACACGCCAATAATATATTTCGTATTAAAATAATTACAATAATAATATTTTGTACTGGATAAGATAAATGTATTTCTAAATACATATGAACGCACCGCATTTATCTATCGGCCATAAATCACGCTGGCGAATTTGTTTTACATGCGATTTTTATTTATTATGTTATTTTTTCTATGCGAGTTCAATTGAATTTTTGCATAAATCACACGATAAAAAGTGTCAACGGATTACATATGTATAAATCAATATGTATTAAACTTCCCTTGCAAATATAAACGTGTAAACGATAAAAATAAATTGTTATCGAACCCCGTGTGAATCTGTGATACATTGAATACTCAGGTGCTTTCAACCACAAATAATATCAAATATTTTATTAAAAATTGTATATAGTGTGCCATTTTTGTTAAATTAATATTTATATTGGGTTTAAGAGTTATAAAAATAAATTTCAGTTTTTTTTTAATTATCTAGATTTGAGAATCAATTATTCTAAAACAAGCATTGTTTATTTTACAAAATTTTTGACTTATCATTTGTATATCAAATAGGGTAAATAAAAAGCAAATGCCAATACATTATTATTTACTTGAACACTTATTATTTATTTGAACTTCCCTGAACCCTTAGTGGTTGAGTTGGCTTTAAACCACTAATACGACTTTCAAGGTGGTATTTGTATGGTTCTATTCATTCCTACATTGAATAATATATTTTTAAACGATAGCTAAAAGTTGGCCAAATCGTGACTGCGTATAAAAATGTATTCACATAAATTATACAATATCACGAGACTAAGATTTATTATCCCATAGAAAATTATGTATGTACAGGGCCACTTTTTACATATTCCATTATCAATGATTGTTTATTTGGTAGAGAATCAAAGATATAATAATATTATTTTTCATAGACTGTAAAGTAAGTCACCCAAAAGACATCTATATACTACTCAATATTCAGTGTTTATGAACAAAATCTGAAAATCGTTAATTTGACCTGGATTTGAACCGTATATCTAGATGTTTGTAGCAATGTTGTATCCCCCGAGCCATTGTGCTAGTATCGCTCCACGCTTCTATACTTTCCTTATGATTTATATTTATTTTTAACAAAGACCGATTAAAATCGTATAAAAAATTATATTGTGCGTATCAGATACAGAATGACATTCTTTAATATCGATACAAAATATCATAAATCAATTTAACTTCTATCGATTTGTTCACTGATACAAATTGGGGTGACGCTAACATCAATCTCAATGTTTTTCATTCGAGGATATTTGTAAATATTATTTAGATTATTAAAAATACGTCTGGTTGTGTTTTCATTATAATACGCTGTAATGATTATTTAAAATTAGATTAAATTTATAAGCAATTAAACACTGTGAAATGAAAATTTTATCTTATTTCTGATGTATTTCTGGTAATAAATTTAAAAAAATATGATGAAGTACCAGTAGAATAATGTGAATACTGTGGTCATGGGTTCAAATCCCACTAATTTCAAAAAATATATGTATGTTGAAATGATCGGTTATTACGAATAGTAGATCGGTAATAATATTAATAAAATCCTGGTCCAGGTTTGCTCTGATTTCCTCCATTTTAAGGTAAATACTGAGGCAATTATTAAGTCGGTGACATGTGTAATTTGTAATAGTTGTAAATTAACATTTTTTTGTCTAAAACAATACATTAAATCCTTCTAAAAGCTCCTTGTGGCGTATATCAATAAATAATTATAAAATTTAAAGAAGTGATTCCAATTAATTATTCTTGCAGCTATTAAAAAAATGTTATAAATTTTATTTAGACTATGATTTTCTGAATGTTTGTTAGACTTTGTTATTTTTAATATCTTAAAATTTTATTTTATAAGAATTGCAACAAACACATTTTATTTTGGGAATATTTTTCTCCTTCTTAGCTAGCACTTTTATTAAATAGTTGCAAGCGTATTTGAATGGTTATCCCTTGATTGAAATATTATAATATTTCCAATATTAGAAGAGGTGTTATCTGTGTGTGTCTCAATTGAATGCACAGTGGCTAGTATAAAATATATATAGTGATAATATGTATAATAATAAGAGTAGCAAAGGCAGAGCTGGTGTTAACGCCATCGTGTCGATATTCAATTGTACCGCATGATTTATGGAGCAGACACCGCACTCCGTTTTTAAACACTTTGGACTACGCTTTCAATTTTACCATTTTACTACTCGTATGCTAACCATTCTCTATAATATCACTCTACTATCTGCAAAAATATATTCCAGACACTTTCAATACTTGCATTCGATAAGCTTGCCGAAGAAATGTGTGACCATAATATAGAACAAGTACATTTTTACAGCATTCGAGTGTCACAACATAGACACTGCAGGAAATTAATAAATAACTTATTAAATAGTAGTTCCACACACATTTTTTAAAATTTTCTGTTATCTTGTAATCTGAAAATAAACATCAAAATTTTACCGGTATCATCGAAATATTATCTGGCCATACAACTGGATGTTTTAATATTAAGATGACGAACTAAGCAGATGAACTTTACAGAGGCAATACTAATTGTCTCACGCAGACTCGTCTACATGGTCCGCCATCTTGATATTTATATATCCAGTTTTATGGCCTTCTACAATATAGGTGATATCGGTATTCTTCATAAAGAAAGTTTCAAGAAATAAATACATATTGAGCTACGAATCCAAATACATATCATTTAAAAATTATGTAATTTCTTAAAAAAAATTATTGAAAATTGGAGTTATGCCGTAATTAAGTCCAAGAGTGTCTTCTTTATATTAACCTTTTATTTACTGTTTAATCTAGTTGTAGTGCTGTAAATCTCAGTGATATAAGGCGTAATACTTGATTGATTGATGAAATCAGGTATTATATGATTATACATTTAATTTTATATATACATATACGAAATGGTATATTTAAATTCTAATTTTGTCATATTCTTGATGTAGTAAAGGAGTCCTTCCTTCACTCGGAACTTATAAATCAACAGTTCTGAACTGCGACCGACTCCCCCATCTTCTACTTCCATTTCTCTTTCTCCCATTCCTTTTCGTATACTAACTACTCACCAACTTTTAGAAGTCTATGAAATGCTCCGTATTCGAGAAAAATAAACGTATTGTCGACTGAAACTATACACGTACGTAGTACAGCTATAATTAGTTTGCAATTAACTAGAGGTCAAATTATACGGCTGGGGATATCGAAGCCGCCTGGCTTCCGATTACTTTAGTACATAATATTATCCCTTTGAAAGAGGAGTATGGTCTATATTTAATAGATGCTGGATGCTTCATAGTCGTTGTAAGGGGGAGGAGAAGATGCAGCTTTGGTGTCATTCTTACAAACATAAATCTTGTTAGAAGACGTCGCGTCACGGGGCGCCTTTGTATGTTGACGAAGTCTTACGCCTCTTCTTATAATGCTTTTACTTACAGTTACACTATATGAAATCTACACTTAATTAAAAATATTTACAACTACAAAATTATGAAAGATAATCAAATAAATTAAATTGAACAATGCACGACATATTATGCTTGTCTTTCATATCTTGATCAAATAATTATTCAATTTTATGTATGTAGGTACATATATACTGAAACTAACAATAATATTTTGATGAAGGCTTAGCATGTTAGTGATAATTAACTAGTTTATTGAAAAATTAAAAAATATACTTAAACGCTTACTGTAGATTTTTATAACATTTAGTTTCTATATAATCGTTTGACTATATTATAAAAATATTAAATTAGTCAGTGATATTTATATATTTATTTATATGTTTGAACGCCTTTGCTGGTTGTGAAAATAGAAAAATAAAGTATTTGATTATCAAAAGATAGAAAGAATAAATAGAGAAAGAACAGTCATAGAAAATATTCAAAAAAATATAACAAGAAAAAGTTTTTTTTTACTCAAAAATATTGTTGCCTTTGTTCATTTTAATTTATTAATTTAATATTACAAAAATATATTTTTTTAAATTTATAGCTCCATAAATGCCTTGAATTGTCTTTTCAGAATATCATTATATATCTAACATTTTATAGGTTATGAGCTTATGATCTCTTATTAGACTTTTAAATAATAGTAAAATGTTACTACAAATAGCTGCTTAAAATTATTGCGATATTTTTACTAAGAAACCACTACAACAATTGATGTAAAAAGAGAAAGACTTCAAGCTCAGATGATAACTAGATACTGGATATAAAAAAATTTCAATATCGATATAGGGAAGTTTTTCAAATAATAATATGTATGGTTGTGTAGCGGAAATTTAGCATATGCAGGATGTAAAAGAGAGTGCTGGTTTTAATCTCGGATAATATACAACTCATTAAATCAAAATTATCCTGACTTCTAACCTGGTTTTCACGGCACGGTCATAAATAATAGTCAAATTTGGTGATGTCATATGCCTTGGGTTTTAAGTGCATCTCTCTTAGTAAAACAGATGCGGTGTTCGGTACTGGCGGCGCATTCATAATCTCATTAGACCCCGTTGTTTATCCATAGGGAATTTCATGTTCGAGACCTGTTCAAAACAAACCACCACCCTTCGTATAAAACAGAGCTTTCTGAAGGGAACTTCGAGACGAGGGTGCACCTCAAGGGTGGCACTTTGCGGAAATTTCACCACTTTCCTTCAACTGTACAAGCTTTATCCATCAGTTAGATTCGGTACACATTATAATAATTGTTATTGTTTCTGTTTCAGGTATGGCAATTTCTCAATCTACTAGTAAGTTTTTGTTTCATTTGAATTGGAATAATATTTTAAAATAATTTACCGCCGCGACGCGTCTTTAAGAAGAAGACTGTTGACACCGCCATATATTATGTGTAAGCTTTATTATATATTTATTCTCCTCATTAGACCGACAGCCTATCTTAGTATAATCTATACAAAATATTCCAATATCAAATATAAATAAATAATATTATTAAAGTTCTCTTTGTGTATTGCTTTAAAATAAAATCGATTTCTCGGGAATATGTCAGACACATTTCTGTCGTAAATTGTATCTTAATTTATTGGTCTTGCTTTTGATTTCTGTGCTACGGCGAGCGTAAATTATTTACTGGCATGTCTTCCCTGTTTTTCTTTATTCTTCTTCTTCTTTCTTTCTCGCTTCTTTGCTTGTTCATGTCGAGTTCGGTTTTAATTTGAGGCGGCGGTTTCTGTGTTCTTTTGCTATTTTTTCCCGGGGATTTTCCTTCCCACAACCGCCGTATAATGACTTGTTCCACCAAATCCCAGCGGTGAATCTCATTGTGATGCAAGAAAACAATCCTTTTTAAAAAAATAAATGTTTTTAAATATATCCATTAAGTTGGTTGAATTTGTAGTTGATAGATGTCTTTTCTTTTTCGCACTTGATTCACGATTACGATGAAAGATGTGTTCATTCATTGGGTTCATTCAAGGCGCCCGTTAAATATGGCAGTTATGCTTTTAAAAGCTCATCAACGACGGCTCCTGGGGAGATTCTAACAGCTTAAAACCACACCGATATATATTATTCCACCTCTTTCTATCTTCAGACTACAATATACGAGAGAAAGAGGGAGAGCAGAGGCGTTGAGTTTTACGATCGAACTCAAGTGCCTGTTAATTTGACGTTTTATTGTTCATAAAACGAGCATGAAACGAGCCGTGGACATTTACGACTTACAAGATGCGATATTGATTATCAGATTGTAGCTTTACGACATTTTAATAGCTTTATTATACGCCACGAACACTTTCGAGGGAGCTGACTCGTGTCTCAGTAATACTTGATAATTTTACGAGTAAACAATTTATTCATAAATAATAAATATAAATACTCGCGTGTGAGCGGGCTAATTTGGATCAAGACCAAGACTAAGGAGACTCATTTTATTTTCGTGAAACAAAACGAATGTGTAAAAAAATAAAATGGCGACCGCGTCGTCCAATACGTCGTCACTTCTCTGAAGAAGTATAAATAGCATTACATATATATATTTTCTGTGAGAATCTCGTCTCTCATCTCTTCAAAGTTCGTCATCGCTCTGTTGTTTCATTCGATCAAAGGAAGTCTTTGAAGGACAAAATGTATTTATACTACTCTAACATTTAGGATATCTAGTGTTTCCAAACATGGACGCCGAGGGTAGAAAGAAAACACAGCCGGTTGATAAGTGTATGGGGATTGCCTTTTTGACATAAACTGATGTGACAATATTCTCGAAAATGGGGGATTTGAAAAAGAAGGTATGGGCAAAATGCATCCATATGTCTATAGTTTTTTTATTTGTAATACTTCATTCACTGAAAGAGCATTTTCTGTTGGATATACGTGGTCTTAGACCGTCGATGCGTCAGTATCAGAGTCATATTTGCCACGGAGTCGGATAATATTATTAATAGTGTATAATGGTGGATGTCTGGTGTATAGTTTTTGTTCGACCCGGTGTTTAGATAATTTAGTTATATATCAACGTCAAGACAAGGGAAAATGCTATTCTCTATACCTGTTCCCGTCGACTGACCTGATGCGGTGGGTGAACCGCTTATGAACCACGACGATTCAATTCCAATAGACATTATATTATACGCATATGACGCTAAAATATATAGGTATAATTTATGTTGACTATTTTTAGCTCGGTTAACCAAATTACACTTCTCATCCCTCCCCTAGTCAAATAGTCGTAGGTATGTAAGCGACGACAACTGCAGATTCAGTCTTGATGTTCATGTACACATTATTTCCACGCTCGTGACTCTTAATTGAAAACCCATAGCAGTCGAAGTAATTGATTTCTGCAACCCCTCCCGTACCCTAGCCACCCATCCGAACCACCCCTGTGCCGCCATCGTGCAGGGGTGGAGCAAAGTTCATTTCCTCTCAGACGTCTGCGCCAAGTTCAAGATGTGAATCCTAATGATTTCACCAATGGCAGTGTTCGCCTTAAATCGCGGGTATTAACTGCAAATGAAGATCTGTGTGTCGGATAACTCTTTCCGAATGTCACTTACTTACCCTATGTAAATCGAGTCGAACAAATTAAATTCTCCTTATGTACAATGTGCGATGAAAGTTTCCAAGAATATAATAATAAATCCCGAGCATTCTATTCGTCCATGTATGATGTATATTTGTAGACGACCACGTGGGCGGGTCCCTTTTTATCCGAAGGGAACATGGAAAGAGACAGCCATACCCCAAAATAAGGCCAAAGGGAAACATTTTAATTATTTCTAATTATTATGTTACCTTTGTCGAGATGATGGTAACCGAAATCGAAGGAAGAGTAGGCGAAAAAAACAACCATAAATTTGAAGCGGCAGGCATGTCCAAAGAGTACCCGCGGCGGGGGCCTCGATATGTATAAAGATAAAATATATATATATATTTAATAAAAAAATAAAATGTGTAATAAAAACACATCCATATGTATATTGTGAAATGATGGGAGTCAAAGAAAATTGCTTTGGCCCCTTTTCCTCGGTAGCCGCTTGAGGAAAGAATATCGCTCAAAACAAAAGGCCGATGTTCGCTTTCGATTATTTCTCTTATAATATTCTCGGCCTCCTTTATAGCATTCCGTCTATCAATAATTGATCGTAAATCTTCGTCTGACGTCAAATTTGAAGTTTAAAGAACAATGCTCCTCGGCTCTCATACATTACGCGCCTATGGGCACGTTTATTCTTATTTGGTAAAATTAAAAACACTCAAATATGGTATTTAATAAGTGGGTATGTTCAGGCTATCGATCCAGTCTTGGTGAATGCATTGTATATGATGATCGGCCCGACTAAAGGGGTTGCTTTACATTGAAAAAAAAAGAGCAACCCTTCCTATAAAGTGTGGAAGGGGTTGTTCTCTTTCTCTTTGTTACGGTCTGGCCAAATGAAAAACAGGTTCACCCCATACCGGTTATCGTTGACAGGAACGAAGACATATTTTTTCGTCGTGTAATCCATCTTTATTATGTATTACAACCGCTTGACTACAATTTGAAAGACTACTAATGGTGACCTTAACATGCCTATTTACAAAAAAAAATCAATTTTATCTGAAACGTGCATCGTGATATGATTTTCAACTTTCATATATAAATATTAGATTTTTTTAAATGTAATTAAACAAAGTACAGTTTGAAAAAGGGCGAGTCTGTGATACAATAGGATGTTCCTTTGTCACAACTACAATCAAATAATAGCCCTTCCATTTTAATATTCATCGTGCTTCTTGTACACCATTCATCATTCTAGTCCCTCAGTAGCGAGCACGCGACAATCCGCCCTAATATCACATGCCATAAGGCTCATTTTAATAACCATCGGATCGCTAATGACACAATTTGCTTATATGAGGGCCGAACCAGACTCCCTTACAATAAACAATCTGTACATTATATAAAAAATATCAAGTACGACCGTGGCGAATTTTCTCACAACGTTTTAATTTTGTGATTGACCCATTCATGATAATCCACATACACGAGATGAAAAATTATCCGTTGATTTACATTATTCTCTATACTTGTTTTTAATAATATATAATTAAATAAATAACTCAATCCATCTACCCGTCGACACGCGTGAGAAATTGAAAACAAAGAAGTGCGTAATGAGTTTGCGCCTTTTGAACAAACGTATCGTTGCTTTGTATCTCTGGCCATTTTATAAATAAAATACTACTATTCCTGTAAACATTATAGTTTTTCATTATTTTTTCCAAACTCTTTTGGGTTCGATTCCCATTTGGCCAACGCTTCATAAGGTCAGCTTGCTTTTTGGGTTCTTATCCAAGTACATGCACTATCGTCATCGGCAAACAAACAACCTTATTTTTATATAAAATGACTGCTACTGATATTTAATAAAAACTAGAAAAAATTAAAAAATACTCAATTAACCGTACTTTATTATTATTTTTATTCAATGACTTCTGAATTACATAATTTAATAATAAATATTTGTACACACATGTAAAAAAATAAAAACAAATGTGAAAATTCATTTCAGTAAAAAAATATATACATTAAACATTATTATTAAAAAAATAGCGTATGTATATGCTTTATTATTTGTTCAGTTACTTTAAAATATTTTGATTATAAATCATATGAGCTTAGATGTGTGAGAATAAACTAAACTTAAAAATTACTTTAATTTTTTATTAATAAAATATATTTCAATAAAATAAATACAATCTCAATACAATGAAACATAATAATATATTTTTTTACATGGCATGTGAATTACACACTTTGATTGGTTTTATATGCTATATTCTCTATTTATTCATTAACTTTAAAATATATTAATAATAAAACATATAAGCTTAGATATGGAAAAATAAAAAAAATGTGAAAATTACCTTACATTTTCATTAACAAAATATAAATTACAATATCAATATGATATACCCTATTAATAAAATTTTTGAACAGCATTTGAATTACATAGTTTAAATGATTTTATATATTCAATTACTTTACATTTACATTAACAAAATATTATTCAATAAAAAATTATAATCCCCTGATAATGATATACCTACCAACTTAATTTATAACATTTTTAAATGGCATCTTAATAAATTATAAGGTATATTCATTATTCAATTGATTAATTGTTCGTTTTTATATAATTTAAATTAAGTCTAAATTGTGTATATATATATATATATATATATATATATATATATATATATATATATATATATATATATTTATCATTTTGAACTGATAACCTTTGTCCCACACCAGCATTTTCCACTTATTTCTATTGGAGGCCGCGCTCCTCCAGTTATTAATTACTAAACTCCTAACTGCCTTATAGAACTCGTCCGCCCACCTTAGCCTAGGTCTACCCTGCCTTCTCTTACCCACAGTATATATATATATATATATATATATATATATATATATATATACAAATAATAGTCAGTCAATTGGTATATTATTATTTAATAGGTTAAATAATGATTGAAAATGAATATTTTTTTACGTTTTATCTATACAATAGGTGGCTCAAATACTTAAGAGAACACATATTTTTTTTACGTAGATATGGTCAATCCCGATTGGATTGAGTCCGTCTCCATTTTGATTGATTTAACATAGAAATAAGACATGTTGTTCTAAATGGAGTCATCCCCCGATTGAGTGACTGGTTTTACCCCCCAGGAGCAATGGCGATGGCACACCCATACACGTTTCGGCCACGTGTGTAAAACACAATATAGTGTAATAAATATAGCCGCGTGCATGTGTTAGTGTGTTGTGATGGTGGTGGTGGGGAGTCGTCTGATTGGTTGAGCGTTCTATGAGTGAGCGTAGATTTGACAGCTGGCCTAATACTGGTACGGACGTGTTGTGCGCTCTGTGAATATTATGATCAAATATTACTAATAAATACTATTATCCTGTTCATGAAACATGTGTCGCCGCCAGTTGCATGTGTCTAAGAAGCCTAGGCGAAAGAAATTGTGTATATTATACTCTCTATAAGGATTATTATCATGGTAAATCGGGACACATGTGAGTACATTATCATTATCATATCGACAATATACTCCTAAAATGCACAACTCATATTTTGACTTAGGGATGCATTTGTATATGTTTTTTTATTACTCTATCTACTGCCAAAACGCACTTAGTCGTATCATCAATATTTAAAAAAATTATAACTAACTCAAATATACATTAGAGCCGCCTTGTGGCCCAGTGGTTAGTGTAACGGATTCGTGAGTGAAGACTCCCGGGTTCGATTCACGGCACCGGAGTCACTTGGTAGATCTAGCTTAGCAAACTAGATCTTAAGTACTCATTGCTGTGTGTGGCCTGGGAAACCATCTCTACTATATTCTCCCGTAAAGGCCAAGGTGGCCTGGCCAACCCCTTATAAAGGGACTCCCGCCAATAGGGAAGGCGTCACGATATAATAAAATAATAAAAAAAAAATATATATATACATTATTAGTTTCTGTTAGTTAGTTAAAATTTTGTTATATTAAGAAATCATTGACTAACATAGCATAAATTTAAAGTTCTGTTATGAAGAATGTGATTCTTTTTTTTCTATCAAATATGACTAAGTGCATTTTGGCAGTATACCCTCGATATTGCGATGTAGGTTTTAAAAACAATACGTCATCCATTCGCAATTTAAATAATGTACATTTTTATTAATCTTACTATTGCCGATATTAATATAATGAACAATCTAGTCGATTATTACGACTGATTGACAGGCTTACTATGCTTTCCTGGATTGTAATGTAAATACTAAAGTCTTTGTTTACTCATTGACCTGAGCAACTAGTAATAATTAATTAAAAATATTTGGGGCTTATATATATTATATATAAATAAATATATATATTTTTTAAATCCTGAGATTGCAAAATCCCTTGTTTGATTTATAATAACATTTTATTCAAAAACAGTATCGTCAATAGTTTTTTTTTTAAATATCCGTGTATATTTTTTAAGCTTGTTTGTTTATTTGTATGTTGTTGAAGGCCACCTAGTTATTTTATTATAGTTTGTGCAGGTACTTCTGTCGTATGTATGATATAATTGAATCGTTTACATTTATAAATATTGTAATGGATTTTTATTATTGTTAATACGAAATTCCCGCTGGAATACAACAAGAGCCGTGACTAATCCCGATTAAAATACGACCAGGTCGAATTTCAGGAGGTCTTCATCCAATATTCAGGGGCGTGTCTAACGAGCTTCCATATTGTTGTATTATTCTTTTATTTGAATAACTTATCTGAGTGTCGGTGAACTACGGTTTTGACTATTTCTACGCTTATCGCTTTAGGAAGCGTATGAAGGAGTATATTCTTAGATAAGTGTCCAATTAAAACAACGCATTTACATAGTTTACTAGCGGTAATTTCGTTAATTAAAACACGAGTGCGAAATTTCTGTTCCCATTCATATATCACGTTTATATAAATCTTTTATAAAAAGGTCGAAAAAATGTCGTCGGCATCCTGTCGACGATAATCCGATACAAGGGTTCCAAATTTTTCAACAGTTATATAAAAAATACACATTGTATATACAAATTCACTCCGAAAAGGTATCCAAACCCGAGGACGAATTGGTATAATGGTGCGAAAATATTTTGATCAAAAATATACTTATACAAATAAATATATGGCGCAATATGTAAATAACCTTGTCGTTATAACCTTTAGTACTAAATAAATTTTAAGCAAACTAATAAACACCCTATTCATGTATTAATTTAAATATTTGTTCGTGACTATACGCAGGTATGACAGGTGCAAAGGATTGCTCGAAAATGACGCCCAATATTTTTGAACCCAACGTCGATGATGATAATGTTCAATAGTGTTTTTTTTACTTTTATTAAAAGTAAAATGAACTTTTTTTTTATTGCTTGTCGTCGCATGCCAGCATCACAATGTTTTTACAAGGCAATAATTATATTTAATAGAAGCGGCTACTTGTGCGGGCGGTTTTCGAAATTCACCCACCGATGATTTATCGCCTATCTAAATTATATTAATATGTAGATCGAAAAGCCTCAAAACAATGTATGTGTTTTATTTTCAAAAAAAAATTGGATTCTTATAAGAAAGCAATGTGTCGAATTGAAAAACGACCGCGACGATTCTAATTAATAATAAACAAAAAAAAAAAAACAATTTATTCGTTAGATAAATAAAAACAGACGATAATTAACCCGCTGACATATATGGTCGTTCTCTCTGTGAATGAACACTCGTATAAATCTCAAATACGATACGGGTCAATACATATTATTATTTTCACCGTGAGAATTGCGGCTTTTTTAAAACGAATTCACAGATGTGTCGAATAGAAAAAGCGTATTGCTCTTATCTCCAATCCAATTTGTCGATATCAATCAATCGAAATGTGTTTCTTTTTATACCGTTTATTTAAACATGTCCGCCAATATTAATTACTTTCGATTTACAAAACGGGATTTCAGTTGACAGGATGAAATTCGGAAATAACTTGACCGAGTTCTGAAAAATAGACACAAGTCGTGCCTCGGGTCTCCACCGGGAGCTTATCTTGAATTAGAAACTATGCTGTGAATATGGGAAAAGAATGTTTTAGACAAAAACAAGAATGTGAAACGAAATGATAAGAACTCTAAAATACATAACAGAATCAATAAACATCTATGATACGAATATTCTTATGAGAATCTTACATAGCAAATTTTAGCACAACCTTATTGCTTTAACAATTGATTAGAATACATTTTTAAATTCAAATGCAAATACATAATTATTTCACAACTCATATAACGAACTCTTGATAGACTATTTTGTATATTATTATAATTTTTTAGAATATATTATTATATTATTTTCTTGGCAACACTAAATTCCACATTTATTTAATTCTTTTTGCTATAAAAATTATATAAACAAATGCTTTGTGTGGTTTTATTTTAATATTTCTATTATATTTTCACTGTTTGTTTAAGTTTTTTTAGTTTAAAAAAATATATTAGTGGAAATTCATTCCTAATGCAAGGTAATTTCACAAGGCACTCATATCAGCTGCGTTTTTAATATAATACGTTGATTTTGGAATATTTTCAAATTACACATTAATCTGACACGATTATAAATTTTTTTTTTAATGATTCATTAAACATATTTTAACAGTCGATACATAGAAAGGTTGATACAAATCTTTCTCATTTGAAATCGGGCGATTTTGATTGTCGGTCGATTAATCATATTGGTAACTCCCAAATGGAGAAACTAGTCTTTGCAAAGGGAAATTATCCAGCCACTTGGAGTGTGGGCTCTGATTTCGTAAGTGTGATTCTAACTGTAAAGATATTTCGTGTTAGAAACCGAAAAACATAGCCGCCGGCAGTCTTTGTCGAAAAATTGGGCTACAATCATATTGGGCTTTTATTGACCGCCTTGCTCAACTCTTTTAGGCACGATCGTTTCTTGTAATACAATGTATAAAAAGAGGATTGTATCAATAGTTCCATCAATGTGCAATCACAAAGAATAAAACAAAATTCATCTGTGTTAACATCCATAACGAAGAGTCATATATTTTTAAGTATAATTCGAAATTTCAATGCAAAAAAATCTCGCATAGCAATGAGCTTATATATAAAATATAGTAGTGCCAATAATACTTTAAAAAGATGGAAGACAAAGATGAATTTGTCAAAATACCATCGTGATAGCTCAGGGGATAAAATCCCGCTCAAGTAAAAAAAATCAATTGATTTCATCGTTTAATACGACTGGGAGATAAGGAATAATATTGATAAAATGACGATCGATCGTCTTGATCTAGGTTTACTCTGATTTCCTGGATGGTTAAGTAAATACTGAGGCGATTATTAGGTCGGGCAGAGCCGCTCTCTCGGTGACCTGTGTAACTAGTAATAGTTAAGATCACCGACATACAATTAACACGTTCTTGTTTAGAAAAGACCCTCTCAAAAACGCTCCTCAGGGTGTAAAGTAAATAAATAAACATAGGTTTCATATGACAACCGCTTGGGGCGCTGCTTTTACCACTCGTACTGTTTATCTGTCACTTGTCGATCTCTCTACTATCATTACAGTGTGTTTCAATTAATATTAATTAAAAGTTGTTTGATATATTCAACGATAAATAATAATATGTCAATTTAAATGATCATTTCGAATGTTTTTGTCTTATCTGTTGTTATGTAGAAAAATCTTGTTTCTCTCTAGTGCCGGATTTAAGGGACTACATTTTTCATAAGGCCACAATCATATGACGCATATGTGTGAAGTATATGTATATTATGCGCATGTGGTAGTACTTACCACGTATGATGTATTTAAATAATACGCATGACACTTCTATAGATACAAACAGTCAGGCATTTTAATATAAAAAAATCTTAATTAGAATACAGCCGAATCTAATATTTTTTGATTGAGTTTATGATGGATTGCTGGTTTTCTCAGTGAAATAAAAAATATCCTTTGGATACTCGTAAATTCTAATTAGAATTTTAGTATTTTATACACTAAATCATCCCGAATAATGATCACCCTCGCCTGTTCGATTAACAATACGGCTTAGTCTTTTTACTCATCTCGTCCCGAATTCCGTATAGAACGAAACCGATTAGGGTAAAATATTGAAAGGGATTATGGGATCCGATCAATCAACTTATCGGTCGTCCTCTATACAAAGTTGTTTCTCGTAATAGGCGTGGTGTTCGTCCAAAAAAGCCCTGCAGCGGAAGGTGGCGCCCATAGTGATTTGATAGATTTCGAAAATACACCTAACAATACAATACAAAAGATCTGATCAAATTAGTACCCCATATAAATACAATAAGCCAACTGGCATTTTAAAAATGAATATATTCACACATAGTACGAAAGTTGCTGAAGACATGGCTACTGTTTAATTTTGGGAAAAATTCGTCAACCGTGAAAATATTCCCACTTCCTTAGAAAATTAATTAGAGCATTAAAATTCACCCATGATATTGTTTTTTTTCGTATATTTAAGAGTTATTGTTTTCTGGCAGAAGTGTTAACAATATATATTTGTTAATAATTCATTGTCGTATTTTTTAGAGGCACGATTTGGCCTCAGCGATTTGTTTTATAGACGTTTATTGATCGGTTTAGAGATTTTTTTTACCCAATCGAATTAACTAAAACTAAATGTCGCTTATTCATCAACACGATCGTATTAGTGTCCGTGTGAGACAATCGATTATTTTTTTATGAGCAGGTGAAAAAGTGGGTATTATCATTTTTTTCGTAGGCGTTTTCCAACAAATAATTCGTGAAGTGTGATTCACGCTCGAGATCTTCTATTGGATATTTCACAACGCATTTGATTGGTAATTTTTTTTCAAATGTTTTCTTATTAAATGAAGATAATTCGTCGAAAACGATTTGCCGATCGATGAATGATTGGTCGCTATTAGTTTTGGTTGTGGTCGGCGTTTCTCAGAAGGTTTTACGCGAAATATGCCCGCAACGTTTATTTCGATTTCCTGTCATAATTTATGATATCAAATTATGTATGTCCAGTACGAATCATCGTTTCTCATACTGAGATTTCGCTGTGGGGTTTTTAAGAAACGATTTTAATAGAAAAAAGTAAAAACGAGGTGCGATTTCCTCTTGCTTTTTTTATATTTGATGCCAACCGCAGGTCACACGATCTGAAATTACAGGCAAATAAGTAGGTATATACAGAGGGAGTAAATCTTGGGTTATTATGGCTACAATGTAATAATGTAACAGGTAGCTTTGATACCTGACTCTCTTCTTTTGATGAACACCTTGATACAAATACCTTCGGAGCATTGCGATCGATTTCTTACATTGTTGCTTGCGGCAAAAAATTCAAATAAATTTTTCGCTTCATACTTTATTATTTCAAGTTCCCAAGAGACTGTTGTCTAATGAGGATACGAACCCAATGAGTAAAGTACAGACATTATATTGCACCAATCAAATAGATCACACTAGCTTGGTCCACCAGTAGTTGCATCAACCATTCTGACCTTAATATATCATTTATCAAACAAATTACTCTTTTAGCAAAAGCAATATATTTTATTTACATTTTCATGCACACCTAGTTTCATCCTTTTTTTTTTCAAAAATTGAAAACTTTATTCAGTTGCCTGAAAACACCTGAACAGACAATTTGCAGACATGTGTGTTCTTTGACACTCTTTGTTCTTTAATGCCAATATTCAATTACATCAATTTGTATAAAAATCGTATTTGAACAGTCGTTAACCAACGAACTATAATATTTTGGTATTATATTAAAAAATGACTTCAATCTCCTTTCATTGGTCGTTGACATTATATGAAAATATGCTAGTGACCATTAAAATTATGACAATTGATATCTTGAATTCAATTTGAAAAATTATTATGTTTATTTTGAAACGGTAATAAATCAACGAAAGTCAACTGTTAAAACATGGAAATGTTTTCTATTGACGAAAACACGAAAGTGCGTATTTGATCATTTGTTTTGTTCATTTAAAATTTTAATAATAAATATAAACGTATACGGTTTGTTTATCTTTTTATTGAATTTAATGAACGTGCTTAGCTCAAATTTAATATGTAATTTAAATATTTTATTTTATCCGATACAAATGAACAAGCATATTATGATTGTTATACGGTCTTCTTCGTCTCGTTTAATTGAATTATCATTGATGTCTCCGTTTCGCTTAACGTCCGTCTCTCTATACGTCAACCGGTCGGACGCGTTTTTTCAACCCTCATACAACACAAAAGCGTTTACATTCTTCGATGTTGAAATGATTCATATTTATGGCACGTATTACAAGATGACAAGATATATAGAGACGGGTTCCGCTTTTTGTCCATACGCGAACTTTATTATATAAACCATCAAAACCACCAAAAAATCACCATGAATGTTGAATACCAAATATGTATGAAATTGATTGAGTTTGCTGGAAATCCATAATTTTACGAACGCACCAATAATATACAGAATAAATAAATAAATATATTGGCGGACTGATATTTTTATTTAACAAAAAAAAATGTACCTACCTACCTATTTCCATAACTGTTCGCATTTCTCAATGTTCAAATAAATAATCATGGCATCATTTAAGAGTGTGTATTTATTTATTTTAATGTAAAAAAACATTTATATTCTTGCACAACACCATAATATTTTAATAATGCAAACAGAAATTTTGGCACCTTAATATCTTCATTCTGAATGTTTAATAAATGATTAAAAAAGGCCCATTTTAGATTTTTTAAATATCACTAATTTGTGAATATTTGTTATAAGTTATTTGGGACAATTGTCACAATATATTAAAATATGCAAACTAAAACAATTATAGTACTCTATAGGATGAATTTTCATTTGGTTTTTATTATAAATTTCATCATAGCTACATTGAGGAATTGAGGTTTCTTATAGATTATCAATGCTTTTTTAATACTTAATCCTCTTATATTAACTTTCACTTTTTAGCCCAACCAATTGATAATTTAAACCACATCCATGTACACTATTATTCAATATTACTTACCACAATTTCTTCAATATTGTACTACCATTTTTTTATCATAAAACTCCTCATCCTATACTGGAGCCTTGCTTCGTCAACCCTCTTTATTGTATCGCTTATTTAGTAATACATATTAAAGTCCCTAGTATTGAATATTATTAAGTGTTCCTCCAATCATAAAATTCCCTCCCATGTCTTGACAGTAGATTAACGACCGTAGAATCTGTCAAGTCCTCGCGGCGTATTATTAAATTGTTACGTTCAATTTGTACGCCCATACAAGCGAGAGAACATCATTAAAAACTATACATTATATAAATGTAATATATTATTAAAACAACACAAGACAAACAATGAAATTTGGGGGTGGGCTTAGTTGGTGTTGTAATTAATCAATCAATAATATAATATTTTTTAATCCGTTAATCTATTAGTTTGTGTGGTTTTGTGGTGTGGCTTGAAAATAAATTTGATATACTTCAGATTAACATTAACATTATTTTTAAAAAAAATGATATATATAAATAAAAAAGATATTTTTAACATCTTTAATCCCTGTTATTATATGTGTGAATATTTTATGAATGAAAAAATATACAGGGTGGACATTCAATCAGAAAAAAAATAATGGTAAAGATTTAAGATGGACAAAATAATTTCAATTTTGTACCTACTCTTCATTCTGAAATAAAAAACTTATTTAATTATAATAAGAGGAAATAAATGCCATAAATCGGACAGTCAATTTAAAAAAATATTATATATTACCTAAATTAATTTCATATTCAAAATAATGGTAAGAAAATGAAAAATATATAGAGGAGTATAAGTCGATTTAATAATTGTATTTAAGACATTATAACATTAAAGCCAAACCCATAATCAAAATTAATTTTGAAATAAAAAATACCACCTGTCTGAAATAATTATACTAAAAATATTTACAATATTAAACTCTTCATTCTGACATTAAAAACTTATTAATTTTTATTAGAGGATATAAATATGGCTGCCATGAATGGGACAGTAAATTGGGAAATATTATCTAAATTAATTTCATATTTAAAATAATTTATAGAGGAGTATAAACCAATTTAATAAATGTATATATAAGATTACAAAATTAAAGCCAAACCTATAATAAAAATTAATTTTGCGGTGAATAATTTTCATTAAAAAAAAACCAACTTAAGTAAAAATAGTATCTGCACTGTATTGTTTTTATAATTGATTTTCTATTTATTTATTACTAAGTTCATTGTACTTTATTTCTCACCCTTTTACATATTTTTTTAATGAAGCTCATGTACCGATTTATCAGCGTCACATATTTTTTCATATTATTAATTACCTTTCTCATGCGATTATAACAAGTCGAGGTGCAAATAATATGCAAACTATTCCACATTCACCTTATCTAGATCTTGCTATATAAAATAATATAAAACAAGAAGACTGCGCTTTGCAATATAAATTAATCGTGTTAAATTTATTTTTAAATTACCCCGAGTGAATTTAATTCCTGTCAATTAAAGGCAATCAGTCGGTGTTATTGATCAATAATAATTTGCCGTTTTTTTTTATTATCCGAAAGGGTGTAAATTAGCATTTTAAATAACAACATGACTTTTTGCACCAACCGCTTGATTGATGATCACTTGAAAGGTGTACTTATAAACTGAATAATTATTATATTTCATGCGAATGCTGAATTTGAATATATTTTTATCGCATGCGTAAAGAGTATAAATAAAAAATAATAATATTCGCCGTTAAAATGCGTTGATAAAATATAATAGATAAAACTTTACAAAATATGTATATTTAGTTAGTATCTATTAAGTCATGATTGTTGGTTTGAATCATTTTCGAATTGAAATCGCCTTGATTCAGATGTACTCTGATATCCTGGATTTTAAGGTGAATACTAAAGCCGAACAGAACCACCCTGTCGGTGACCTTATGTAACTTTAGGTCAGAGCATAATTCTAAATAATTTTATAAAAATCCACCAAATTTATATCTATCAAAACCCGCTGACATTTACTGCAGATATTATTATTAAAAATAAATATTATTTATTTTTAAATTAATATGAAAATATCGGCCATTTTGGATTCAACAATACAACATGTGTGTATTGAATGACCCCACCCTTCAAAACCGGTGGCCATCTTGTGCATTTTTTTTATAATAATATTTGAAACGCCTTTTTTGCTAATAGGGGATGAACCACTTCGCTTAGGGTTGCCAAAATTATTTGAAGTAAAATATAGTTTTGTATTAAAGAACATATTTTTTAAATTGTATTTCAAAATAAGGGCATCTCATAAATAGTCAACAGTATTATGTATATCTATAATTGTTGAGCGTGTGTGTATATTGTATGTCTGTACGGATCCCTCAATCATCAGTGTTACCAGATGGAAGAATAATATTTTATATAATTATTTTACTACAATTTATACATATCTAAAAATCTTGAAACGGGTATTTTAATGATAATAATATCGAAATAATATTACAGATATTTAATAATGCATAATAAATGACAATTCTCAAAAAAACAGTTTTTATTCGAAGATTCACTTTTTAAATAATATTGTGATGAATCAAATTCAAAACATCTTCTGAATGAAGAAATAAAGAACTTATTACCGTCCTATTTAAAAACCAAGCAGAACATCAAAAAACATTAACAAATTGAATATTTCAATTGAAATTACCCTAGTTACATTTATAATTGTTGAACGTGTGTGTATGTTATATGTCTGTACAATCCCTCAACCATCAGTGTTACCAGATGGAAGAATAATATTTTATTTAATTATTTTAATACATTTAATACATATCTAAAAATCTCGAAACGGGTATTTTAATGATAATAATATGAAATTACTTTCAAAATAATATTAGAGATATTCAGAAATGCATAATAAATGACAATTCTCAAATAACAGTATTTATTGGGAGATTCCCCATTTTAGTAATATTGTGATGAGTGTTGTCACCATATGAAAACCGTATTAAATTATTTTATGAAATAATAAACAACTCATTACCGTCCTATTAAACAACCAAGTAGAACATAAAAAACATTAACAAATTGAAAATTTTAATTAATATTACCCCAGTATTTAATATAATATGTAACTAACTAATTATTTTATAAAAATATATATATATTTTTTTTAATTTTTGAGAGGCTATACCTCCCCTTAAAATATTTTTACTGTTTATAAATGATAGTATATAAAATGTCGCTTTCACAGCAAGTGAATCATTAATAGTGAAGTAGTTTAGCACCCCTTGTGTATTGACGCGAGCCACCTTTCAACGAATAGCCGTACATTTTTAACAATTTAGTTTCGATGGCTGATGTAAGAGGCCACTGCCACTAAACAATCGATTCGATTTAGTTTCGACCCGTTTTGTAAAGAGGGATTTAATAAATAATATACTTTATATATTGTAATATCAACTATTGTACTAATTCAGGTGACATTTACACGGCCATCGATCAATGGGGTTTTGTTTGTTTGTTACATGTGCACAAAACAATCAACTGGCTCTTTCCTCATCCTCTCTCTCTATGTTTAATATAATAGTGCAAGGTTGTATTGTTGTTTAACACAACTATCAGTCACTACGTCATTTCCGCATGACGACCTTTCCTGTTTCCTGTACCCAAAATATCACACAACTGATATCACTCCCCTTGAACGGGAGACCACTATTATCAATTTCAATATTAATAACAACCACACCTTCAATTAAAAAAAAAACACTTAAAATTGTCTTAAATAAATATATAAAAAATCGTTTTTTAATTTAATTAATTTAGTATAAAATAAACGATCCAATAATTACCAAAATAACCATATATACTATAGATAAATGTGTATAGAATAATTTTACAATTGAAAAAAATACATATACTGAATCGAAACAATTAATTTGCTTTCACCGCGCCATAAATTGTCGGTTTGCTCTGTGAAAGAATGCGCTGTTTTCACAGCTGAAACGCTCAAAATTGAAAGTAACACTATAATATTTCAATAAATGAATGCATGAAATAAATGCTGTTTTAATGAGGATTGTTTTGATATCAAATATGAATGTATTTTAATTGTTAATCGTAAATTTAATTGCGTCGTTCCATAAGTACTTAGTTGCATTGCTTTAATGAAATATATCTTAGTGGCCTTTATAGATTTATTCTAAAGATATTTTCATAATAATATGATGGCACTTGACAAGTGTCACCCATACCTCAAAGTACAATAAATAATTACACTATTTAAACCAGACACAAAGTTATTTATGGGCTACCGTTTGTATGCCAGTATATTCTCCGTCCGCTTATATATAATTTTATAAATTAAAAATTAATAGCCAGAAACATAAACATACAAATAATATTTAAAATAATACGTATTGGTTTAGTCATAGTTTTTTTTAATAACATCTAAATTTTACCTAATAGAGAGTCAAATTAAGGGTTTAGTTATTATAAAAAATATAAATCCATATTATTATTAAATATGATATTTTTTCGATGGGTGCAGTTCAATCAAAATAGAGTATAAATTTTGTATTACAGCGATATAAAGTGAACTGTGAGGCTTTGAAATTGCAGCATGCGTTACATTTAAAATGCGAATAAATTAAATACGAACTGAACATATGCAACTCATTATATTATTCTTGTTTTTACATATATACGTATGTTGAATGTCCATTTTTTATAAACGGTTGTGAAAAAAAACCGTTGGCGGGAAATGAAAGCGATAGGAAAAAATTGTGTGTTCGCCGAATTTCATATCAAAATTGAATAAATCTATTTTCCGTAAAGGGGGTGGATAGGGGGTGCCTAAAGGGTGGTAGAGTTGCTTCCTGTTTCGGGGCAAGATAGTCCCAATACAAAAGCTTGTTTTTGGAATATTTTTAAACTATAAATATATTGATTGGGTAGATGTGGGGGTGGAATAATTTAATGGGGGTTGTGGGAGAATTCAGCCACCGACATTCCCTTGTTCTCAACCCCCTTAGACCTAACGTAACATGATGAAAACAATAGATCAATGGTGGAGGGATGCTTGCCTGTCGATGCATAACTTAACTGGGAATGCCATTGCAAATTGTACTATGTATTCTCCGACATTCTTTATACAAATAAATAAATATTTGTTAAACTGTGTGAAAAACAATCACATTATTTTAAATTACATTTACAGGATTTCAAAATCCAGCAACAGATCAAACTGAAATCATCAGTGATCAATAATTTATTAAAATTCGAATCTCCCTCACATCACGTTAAATGAAAATTAGTCCTGAAATCCGCATTCGAGGGTTGTATTGAAAAGGGCCTTTCCTTTTCAATAATTCAAGGGTGAGTCACCCTCCCAGAATTTCAATCTATTTCACAAATAGGTCCGAATGTTTGGATTCACTTAAAATATAATTTGTGTCCATCTGTATATTTTAATTAATAAATCAGTGCAAGGCAATATTGCAATTGCTCGCTATTATTGTGCAATATTAATTAAACACCTATAAATGGTCCTAGATACCAAATCACAGACAACTATTTACAAATTAAACTAAGTAATATGATAGGATTCACCTTAGTTTCTAATAAGAATTTATATCTAGAGTTACGCCTGAACGTATGTAATCCGGCGTACATTTTGTTGAAACAGTTGCGTTACTGTTTTTATACACTTTGAAATTTAAAATACTACAAATAACATTCATTGGAATACTTAATATTAATTTATTAAAATCAATTTCAATTACTAATGATTACGTCGGTTTTTAAATAAAATTTAGATACCTGATAAAAATTACAATTAGTTTAAAAATTGGAATAATTTTACGTGTCAACCTGTTTATTTAATTAATATTAAACTAATAAAGTAATTAATAATTATTTTTAATAACAAATAATTACAGGTCGCTTAATACCTATGTAATCAATATATTAAATAATCATATGACATTAATACATACCTACATACCTCATATTGGGGAATGATATAAATAAGGATAATAATAAATTATTTTAAAAAATAGTGCATATTTGCGGTTGTATAAAAATTTTAAAATCACAGAGAGGATTTATATTAAATTCGCATTAACAGTTAAAAGCGGAGGTAGAGTTGGGCCTCGGGGGAGGTCAACATGGTTGTAGTGTTTGTGGGGGTGGTTTCGTTGTGTAAAAATGCGCCACCCTGAAAGTTGGCTGATTAAATTAAAAAGTTAGACCCCTGTCGGTGACACGGCGTCCTCTGCTACCCCAAAAACGCATGAAAAACCTCCCCTTTGATTCCATAACTGAATTACGTATTTCCATACACACGCCCAATTATATATAATATTTTACATTTTAAAATAATCTTCAGCGGGAAATTTTCTCTCAGTTTATTTCACTCTCCGGACTGTTTTTGACTTGTTCGTGAATAATGAGTTCAACTTCCTACGTTTGTCGTTTCTTTGAAGAGAGATAATAAATAATGCCGCATTCATAATGAAAACAAAACATATTTTAGCTTCTCTGTTTGAAAGTTTCCCACCACAATTATATGTATATTCAAAAAGTTGTATTTTTATATGAAGATGTCGATTTTACATTATGACTTGTGTACCTCTTGTGGGGTATTTTTTGTCCAATTCTCTTTTAGCCTGGAAATCTCATTAAGTGTGCCAAATGAAGCTTGAACCCAAATGTGGAGGCGACATTTAGCTTGTTACAAAATCCTACCGAATATTTCGCACTCGAGGAAAAACAAACCAGTATCAACTTTGCACTGAAGTCATACATATTTAAATTAAATTAAAAAAAAAATCATTGACTCCTAATCAAGACATAAAAATTGATGAGTAACGTCGCTTAAAAATAACTGTTTTGTGATAACTTCAGATAAAATGTACATATTATGTCCATTACATTTTGTAGTAGGTACCTCTAAAAGAAATCAGTTAAATTGCACAATTTAATTTACAGCAATATAGTATCGTGTTATAATATTTATAAATTCTATTAAAATACTGATTATAAATATGATTTAATACGACATTTTTGACGCGTTTCCAATGTGTCATTTTCAATTTCGGTATCTCACGCTCCATCAACTGTCACTTCTGAAGGGACTGACTATGACGAGACACATGGTTCTAATTGTAAAAATTATACTGTCCTTTTCGCACTTATTCAAACTAAAACCAAATGACAGGGACAAAAGGCACAGATTTTCGATGAGAAATAGAAAAAAAGCACACGAGGTTGTCAAACGCAGTTTCCAAGTCGCCACGATGAATGCACGAGCCAATTTTTCTCCTCGTGATGGTCTTCTTCGTGTTTGGTTGAACTTCTGTATTGGAACACATGTCAGTCCAGAAATGTCACTCATTCAGTTTGCTACTATTGTTTATATTGTCCCCAGTTTATGTGTTTGTTTTACAATGCCACCGTTTTGTTTGTATGCATTAGAACTGTGACTAAATCGTGTATAAACATGTCGTAATAACGTGTGAATGGGCACATTATTGTAGGTAGTTATTCTTTATTATATTAAGTACTAATGTATGTATTTTTTTAATTTGTTTCAGAATACCAAATACAAGTGACATTGAAATGGTGACGAGCTTCTTGTGATAAGTGTATAAGTAGTGAATATCGATAACGTGTTTAGTGAATATCAAAGCCGAAATCGTTATAAATAAAGTGTAAGAGACAAGATTAAGGAGTTTAAAATCTAGTGATAAAGTGAAGTGATAATCATCGCCAAGGGACAGATGGTTGGGTTTGTCTAACCGTCTGTTCCGCCACAAGGTATAGTCCATCTTCCAAGCTGAAGATGAGCGCTAACAATTGCGATAGCATGTCCTCGTACTTCGCTAACTCGTATATGCCAGACATGAGGCACGAACACCCGCAACAATATGGAGCTGTGGCACAAAGTGGTGGAGAGTTACCCGAAAGTGGCTGCGATCCGGCCGCCCTTCGTCCTGCAGCCCCTCATCATTATGGACCTCCCGCTCAGCCCGCCCAAGGTGTCCCCTACCCCAGGTTTCCGCCCTACGACAGGATGGACATCAGGAACACGCCCTACTACAACCAGCAGATGGACCAGAACGGGGGCTACAGACCGGACAGTCCTAGTCAAATGGGTCACATGGGGCAGAAGGCGGATGCTTATGGACCTCCCAACGGACATCAGGCACCCGTGGTCTATGCGAGTTGCAAGCTTCAGGCTGCAGCAGCCGCCCACGGAGGTCACCTGTCTGGCAGCCCACCTTTAGATCAGAGCCAACAGGCTTCTATGGGGAACCACCACATGGGAGCACACCAAGGTCACCCGGGACACCAGCAGCACCAGGGTCATCCTGGACACCAAGGACACCCCGGCCATCAAGGTCAAGTGCCTCCACACCACATGGGCGGAGTGCCTCCTCACCAAATGCAGCACCAGCAACACATGATGTATGGTGGAGTAGAAGAGTTGAGTCCTCAGCAACAGACTCAAATGCCCTTACATCAACCTCCTCTTCATCAGGCGCAACAAACGCCTGCTGCTGCTGCTTCTCTACCCAGCCCACTGTATCCTTGGATGAGAAGTCAATTCGGTAAGATATCACAGTTTCTATAAGAACAATTTATTATTCTCACCTAACAATACTCTATTATGGTGCATTCATACACTATGCTAGAATCCAATTTAATATTTGAGTTGCCTAGTATCAAAGACGACTCTTACTACTAAAATTATTTTTGACTTTAATACTAACATTACGAACAAAAGAGTCGATTTTCATAATAAGGTTAATATTCAATTCGAATTTTAAATAGGCTTGAGCCGTTTTTTTACTATATTAGCGTACAACTACATAGGTAGGAGACTTTCAGAATGATAAGAATTATCAATAAAAACGACTTCGAAAAAGATGGACCACTCATCTTCAAATAATATTACTACACAAATCCAATCGGTGTTCGAAACACTTAATTTCATTTAGTAAAAATTCACCACATACTCGGAAAATCAAGGTAAATTTTGACGAATGTGCCATGCAAAATCTCGCTGTTTGTCTACATTTAGTTATAATTAGCGAGTGTCTGTATGCTAGATAGATTTAGAGTATATATATTACAATTTCTTTATTATGCATAAGTTTTTACAGTGATTGATAGAACAATACATCTTTGGAAATATACTTAGGTGTACAGAGTGTTTACATCTTTTTACCTATAATTAACATGAGAATGTATTTAAATTTGACATGAGTAATAGTACTTAATTATAGAAAGAATGGGAAAAAAATAAAAACCCATTTACAAATTTGAAGATTAATAAATAATAACAACGATAAAAACAATATTAATAAAACAGTTACAAAATATATAATGCTTAAAAACTAAATAACAATTTGTTTGGGTAAAACCAAATTTGAGTTGAGTGGATTATTGGAAATTTTATTTTATTTTTAAAAATAATATCAGTTTTGGAAGTTCATTAGTAAAATGAACTTACGTTTCCTCGAGACATATTTGGTTTTATTTACGTGTCTTATGATTGGGTTAGTCGGGAAGTTAGTCATTTTAGTGTAATGTTTTTTACTCAAATCTGCGATATTTGCTTTGATCCATTTTAACTTAATGTCTTTGTGGACTTCTTTAAGAAATGTGCCAGGTTCAAGATCTAAGGCCATCTTAAGACACTTGTTTTGGACAATTTGAATTTTATTAATATGACTTTTTGCCGCAGTAGACCAAGCTGGGCATCCGTACAAGAGAATCGGTCTGATAATTGATTTAAAAAGAAGTAGCTTATTCTTGGGTGACAGCTGACTACGCCTGTTAATAAGTGGATATAAGGTGTTAATAGCCAGGTTGCTCTTGTCCACAGCATATTTTACATGCTTGGACCAGTTCAACTTGGAGTCTAAGATAACTCCCAAATACTTGACTTCTTTGAGCCAAGGAATTTGTTCGTTATTGATACTAAGAGGGGGATGTGGGATCGCTTTCTTTTGTTAGTAAATATTATTGCTTCAGTTTTACTCTCGTTGAGTTTTAATTTCCAGCGAGAGTAATACTGTGTTAGTAGGTCTACAGATGCTTGGAGGCGTCTACGAATTGTGTCTAATCTGTAAGATGATGTGAATATAGCGGTGTCATCCGCGTAAAGAGCTAAGGAGCAATTACGAGGAATAGGGATGTCATGGATGAAGAGATTGAAAAGATAAGGAGCGATAATACTTCCTTGCGGAACTCCCGCAAGGATTGGATGCTGTACAGATTTAACATTGTTAATATCTACTGAGAATTTTCTGTTAGTAAGATAAGATTGAATAACTTTGGTGAGATATGGTGGAGTGTTAGTGTTAATTAGTTTGTGAATGATAACCATCAAACCAGACTACATCAAAAGCTTTGGCAAAGTCCAGGAAAATCATTCCCGTACTTTTTTTATTATTAAAATTTCCTCTAACATGCTGTGAGATTCTTGTTAGTTGTGAAGTGGTACAATGGCCCGGTCTAAATCCGAATTGTTCATTAGGAATGACGCAATCCAGAGTTTTTCGCAGGCGGGTTAATATGACTTTCTCTAGGATTTTACTCATGCAGGGGAGGAGACTGATAGGACGATAGCTACTGGGAAGGGATTTAGAGTATGTCTCGTCCACTACCAATACTGTTTCTAATTTAAACTAGTTTCATATAAGATTATCTAAATGATTTGTGTGTGGGTTTATCTTCTAGGATTTTTTGCATAAATTTGATATTGAATACCTTTGTAATGAAATTCCATGAAAAACTCTCGCTTTTCATGGCTTCTGTTGATATCGTGTGCCCCTCGCCGAGTTGCATCTTATTCGCATATCTTAACATTGTTTAACAGCGGGGTTTCAGTCTTTTGTCAGCGTGAAATTCTTCAGGTCTTTCAGTGAAAGTCGAGCTCCTTTTTAATTTATGCACATTGCGAATCGGCCATTGTCCCGCGGATAACAATGAAATGTCACCTTCTGTTTGGGATGCGAAACTTTCAATTTCAATAGCACAATTAAACAATAAAACGCATCTCTCGCCACTGAAACATACACCAGTATTCAGTCTTAGGCTATTCGTCGTTGGGTTTCGGTCGATTTGGGTAAGTCTGCTTAGTTTTATTTAATTTAGGATATTGTGTAATGTAAACAATCCACAAGTAGGGTGATGATAATGGTTCTAAATATATTTGTGGTAGTCCAGTACACCGGCACTTGCGTACAGCCCATAAATTTATACTCAACAAGTGGTCGTCCTATCTCCTTCCAACTTATACAATAATCCACACAAATAAACCCTCCGTATAAATTCACGAATTTTTTTTTTTAAAACGAACTTGTTATATAGCTGAATCTCAAGATTACTAGGATTGAGATTATCTGTTGGTTGGATTCGTCTCGTGATGTGAAATTATAGTTATTGTATAAAGTACTTTCAGAACCGTAATAACCGAGAAGGGTTAACTTAGTAGGTATTATGCGAATATAATGGCTTTATAATTTATCGAAAACATTACCCATAGAATGCCCACATTAAATTGCACACAATAAGCACCTATAAAAGTAATTTTATTTATTTTGTAAAAAACTGAATATATCCTACAATATATTTATTAGATAATAATGGGATATTTAAAAAAATATTATTTCAATATTAACAGGGAAATATTATATTAATAAATTTTAAGAAAACTGCGGTGGAGCACTGCATGGGATAGGTATCTTAATTATTGTATTTAAATTATATCATATAATCATAAGAATCGTGTGGATTAATATTTTTGATAATATTGTTATTGTTGTAGATAAATATATATTCAAAATATTTTTATATTTATATTTCTTTTTAGTCTTCTTTCACAATATTAGAATAATACGATGAGTTTCTTTTGATTAGATCTAAAAATCAGATAATTAAATAATCGATTAATATGATGATATGTAAATATAATGTAGAGAGGCTAAACAATGCTCTATCAATTTTAGGCACCCCCTTGGTTAGGAATTACGCCTTTTAATTATTTAACTCACTCTTATTAAAATCATGATTTAATGGTTATATTGTATACGTTCCCACCTATGCCAAAAATATATGCTTTTTTGTTTGATCGCCCTTTTAAGTCCACATGCCAGTTAACGAGTAGATAAATGGTGTAAAAAATGGCATCTTTGGGCGGTTCTAAAGACGGTGAACCAGATTCGCCAAGTCAGCATCAGCACTCCTTCCAAGCCTGTCCCGAAGGAGAGTCATCAAGGGTCATTAATCATTTGGTAAAAGGAAACTGGGAGACGCCCAGTATAAAGTCTTTTGACCACAGGCCATGGAGATGTCATGTCATCATCACGGCCTCAAGACCAAACTAAATTGGGACACTTAAAATAAATTGCACATATTTAAATAAATACTAATAATGAACTGAAAGCGATTCTTTTCAAGCTGGCTTTTCCGATCTTTATCAAATACCTACGTGAAATTGAATCGTGGAAGAATAAGCACTTTTCCTTCACAAATGATTATTCTTTTAAAAAGCCATGCATTGCTATGAGATATTTTAACTTCTTATCAGATTGACAACTCACTTCCCATTTAAATTGAATTGTGTAGAAATTGAACGAACTAGCATTTATTGGTATTAGTATCACCTTTTTTATAGATATATAATATATTCAGACCCAAACTTATTATTAATATTTTATTATCTAGAGACATTATCGGTAATTATTTATACATATATACAAACCTAACAATTAAAAATTTATATATTGAATAATTAAATATTACATACGGAAAAAATGACTTAAATTAGAAGTAGGTATATTTGTAAAATTATATTTATTTATGATTGTTTATGTATACCTATAGGTATATTTTGGCGAGTATTTTTTTTCTTCCAAAAATCAAGAAATAAAATAATATTTTTCCATATTTGTATTAAGCATTGAATTAACTATCAATTTAAATATAATATTGTGAAAATAATTTTTTTATTATAGACAATTTATATATTTTTTTAATAAATTGCGTTTCACCCGTAAGTACATAGATGGCAGTCGCAGTACCTGTTTCAACCCATATAGATTTTTTGTTATAAACTAAATGTTTATTAGAAAACTACAATATTAACTAATGATATTTGATCGTAAATGAAAGTTAAATAAATTTCCTATAATACTGCCTCAATATTTAATATATCATCATCGGTCGCACGTAGCATTCGTTGATGTATATTTGATCGTCGAGCATTTCTCAATATTATTTCATGTATTTCGCGATACAATTTCTCAATTTCTCGTTTGATGAAGTCATTATATATTGGCTGTGTACACATGTTTATTATGTGGTGATGGGGCAACGAGCAATTTCGATATTTATGTATGTGTGGAGAATATCTTGGTCATGATTACAGCCTTCAAGATATTCTTCAAATTACATCGGAGGCGATAATCCAACTACAGATTTCTCCAATTGTTCCTCAAACTATACGATAAACTATTTAAATGAAATAATTGTAAAGGAAGCGTATTTGCAATTCGACTATGAAATACTCCATTTATTTTTTTCCCACCATTATTATCGATATTCGAGAGCTTGGAAATTATATGCACAAAAAATCAATTCACAACCGGCAATTTAATACTGAATTGAATCCAATCCGGTGTAATTTGATGTAAAAAGCGGCCACGTTCGCAATACCATACGAAATATTTTTTGAAAATATAAAGTTCATTGCCATCATATCAATTCAAAGGGTCGAATTAATTTTTGAACAGCGTCAAAACGTGTTTTTTAGTCTTGGTCGTTGTATAATTTACCCTACTCAAAAGTGCTTTGGGCAACTGACATCTGACCAAACTGGACCTTCGAGCTAAATTATAAATATTTCATTACATAATATTCCCTCAGAGACTGGAGCCTATAATATTTAAAAATTATATATATTTGAATAAACCACGAGGGTTCAATGATTCCGTATGAGGGTGAGTACTGTTTCTAACATGTCATGCATGCAACCATACATACATTTAAATATAAATATATATTATATATATAAACCAATGTCGAGCCATAATGAGAAAATAAACGCCACATAAATCATTCATCTTTTTTCAAAGCCCCTCGACCGTTTCTCTTTATCTTGAACGTGATTTTTATTCGTCGAACAACAACGATCTCATTATATCTGCATTGATGGTAAAAAAACATTAATTTAATTGAAAACCACTGGTCGATTTTCGCATAGGTATTATTTTCAAGATGCAATAAGTTTATTAAAAAAATAAAAATTTAATGTAGTGCACAAGAGTCGGTCTAGTATATAATATTTAATGATATAGGATGAAAAAACCAATGAGGAAAAAAATGCTGGTTTCCTGGAGCAGGAATGTTTTTGGCGGGTGGAGTCAGACCCTCGTCAAATGTCAGGATCTGAAGTCTCCACCCTCATCTCCAGATTCCTCCCCCTCTTCTCTTGTAGTCGCCATGTTTTATAGAAAAAAATCTATAAGTAGGTATATGTACCTACATATTAAATCCGGAAATCGATTACAATAAACGAATCATTATGAAAGATAATAATTTTAATCTCATTTCTGGGGTCCATCAAACACCCCCAACATTATTATTTATTTAATTGTATCCATGTGCGTTTGAATCATATTAAGTTATGATTTTTAATTATTTAAATTAAACAAACATCCAATCTTTATTTATTATTGTAAAAATTATTCACTTATAAGATAATGACATTATGGGAACTAAAAAAAAAACTTCAAAATAAGAATCACACTTTTATACATTTATGTATTAAAATAACAAGAACAGGATAAACAGTGTTTTTCACAAACCTAAATCACTAATTGAAAATCAATTATTTTAAAAAAATGTGACTACACTAAATCAGCAAGATGATTATTTCATACTTAAATTTACTTTTCTTTTATTATTTTCAATAAATAATTCTTAAAGATCTCAGGTGATCTCAGAACAGACACTTGTTTTATTTAATATAAAATTTCAATAGGTTGAATACAGTGTTTGTAATTATTTAAGTGGATTAGATAAACTTACTTAAATTATTGAATGCATTTTGTACAATTATAAAAATATCTTACCGTAGGAAAAAAAACTTCTAAGGAATCTGAATATTATGTTGTTTATTTGGTTAAATATTGTTTAATTAAATAAGTATTATGCTCTTAATCTTCTTCAGACATGTCTTGGATTAACCACTCTCTCTCCCCAGCATGTCTAGAAATCCAGTCTGTCCCCTTTTGATTTAAAACAGAATCATCTAGATCTCTCTTTGTAGCATTCTCATAAATCAGCCTGTCATACTTTGGAACCCCTTCGTTAAAAATCCTACGAACCTGTTGAGAATGTTCACCAAAAATATGATTGATAATGTTGAATATGTTGGCGATGTTCCTAGAAATATTTGCAAATATAACTCTACTTGGAATAGAAACAATGGATGTTGATAATTAGAAATGGTATGAAAAATTCATAGTTATCAATCGAAAACCCGTATAATAATTGAAACGTTTTGCTAGCATCAGAATCCTAAGCCCCCTGTGGACAATGCATTAGTCTGTATTGTGTAGCTTTATATATATTTTTATATTTTATATTATTTGTATGGGGTATTTCAAAGGTGGGCGTCCGAAGAGCGGCTCCAATCACGATACAAAACACTACAATGGACGACTAATAACTCTTTGTGGACTTTGATGTCTTTGTCGAGAGGCTTTGTAAATACTTTATATGTATATATTTATATAAATAACGTACGCTATATCCGTTTTTTATACATATAAAAAGCGAGGGGAGAATAATAGTTGCGCAAATTAGGCATTCTTCTCATACAAACGTTGATGCCCTGAAATATTCTAACAATGCAATTAATCACACATTGTTTTATTAGTGGACTTTTTCATATATTTTATTGATTAATTTGGGTTGCATTGAATGAGATTGTATTCAATTTACACTACATGCAACGTTTACACGCAACCAGTTTGGTTTTAATATCGAACTAATGTCAAAACGACACAACCGGGAATCGAAGTGGGTACATTGAAAAATCACCTCATGATTGGCTTTCCGATAAAATGACCACAGGTATATAACTACTTACATGCGAATCGTTACCCGATTGGTTGGAGTGGAATATCCTTAATCATTTATGTAATTCCATTTAACTGCACGCAATTCATATATACTTGTGTTCAATAGAACATGATTCACTATATATAAATATATATTTAAAAAAAAAATTATATCATGTTGGTATCTTTTTGGAAAGGTATTTATTATAAAATATGTTCATTTTAATTCATTCATTCACATATTATTTTTTTGATGCAATATTCCTAATCTCGAATAGTAAAATTCTGAACTGGACATTTTTTTTTAATTAGAGTGTATCGCATAGGTATCTACAATATAATTTGAAAAAAACCTGATAAATTTAAAATCTAAATAGGAATGTGCAATGTTAATGTCTATGGACTCGTTAAAGAATTTTTATAATAAATATAAAATGTATACCTACCTACAATAGTTATAAAAGAGTATGTACGTATAATAAATTTGAACAGAGTTTTTGTTCATGATTATTTTTATTTTTATGATCCATTCTATCCACATTATTCCTCATCCCTTTACTACATTTTTTATTCTCCTTTGATAGACTACAACGATTTGGAAACTAATTTGCGCACCTGTGTGATCTCTTTTCCACCAATTCTGCCACCTACAGGGCTTGTTTAGGAGCGACCTTATATAGTACCAAATAAATGATTGATTTTTACACCTTACTTTATTTTATATACATTTTTATTTAATTACCAGCGTGATAGCTCAGGGGATAAGACGCGTGGATACAAATACTGTAGTCATGAGTTCAAATCCCGATCAAGTAATTTTTTTTAAATTGATTTGATCGGTTATTACGACTGGGGATATCGAGAATAATATTAATAGAATCCCGATCGATCGTCTTGATTCAGGTTTACTGATTTTTCCTGGATGCAAAAGCTCCCAAAGGCGTAAAATAAATAAATAAATACTTTAATTTATTTTTATGTATTCTCCATTTTTGTTTTTGTCTGTTGAAAAAGCTCTAATGATCGTGTATATGAAATAAATAAATAAATCATCATCATCATCACAAGCACTCCAGTTCAGTGATGAACCAAGGCTTCCCGCACCAGCATCTTCCACTTATTTCTATTGGAAAATAAATAGATAAATGATTAAAATAATAATTTGAAATTTTTAATATAAAAATATTAACTGATGTAGGTACACAAGAGGTAGAAAACCTAATAATTAGGGATATTTGTATTGTATTGTATTATATCAATTTTTATTTGGGTATTGCTTAATAAACATAGAGATGATGGTTTAAATCGTATGTATATAATCGATAGATGTGGTTAGTAAAATATATTTTTCAGAATTGTTGCAATACTAATTTAATTCATTTGAATGAATCGAGGTTTGCTTGTGTGTATGTAGTAATAATATATTATCGAAGGATCATTAGTGAGGGGTGCCTTTAGTTATAGTATAGAGTGGTCCGGCAGTAATTGATTGGTGTGTAAGGTTTTGAGAGACACCTAATTATTTTCGGGCCGACTTGTTCCCCGTTTGATTTACGACCACCCTGTACCACGCGGGAGGTTTTCGCAAAGGAACTATTTTGTGAATATACCAAGAAAAATGCCCCCCGTCCATACAACAAGCGTGCCTGCATTTCCCCTCAATTCAATAATATCTCATTAAATAATTAAATATATATATATATATATATAAATATATAAATAAACACTCAAAGAGTCGGCTTCTGTTCAAAAGGGAAGATTTGACAAATCGCGTCACACCGTTCTAAACTTAGCAACCGATACCACGTTGGGTACTAAAGTATCAAGTTTTATCATCGAATTAATTTTAAATGCGAAGATAATATTTTAAAAATTCACACACAGAAGCGAACATTTTTAATATTTCCAACAAAAACCTCGTCCGTTTATTTTAACCCATTGCGTAATTGAAAATATCCAACAGTGTGTAAACCTTAAAAAGTACATTTATATAATGATGATTTTAGCAATGCTAATTTTTTTGATGATGATAATGATAGTAATATAAAATAAATTTTCAATTTAAATTGGTGAAATTGTTAAATTGAAGTAAGATCGAAAATAATTCTAACTCACGCGATTCAAAGGAGAAAAATGCACACATTTAGGTACCTACATTTTTATTTGAACTGCCTATTTTGTATATAAAACTTATAATATACTAATTTATACAACTTTTGTTTCAAACTATTATTTTCGTCACTTTAAAAAATATTTTATGAGTATTTATATGCACTTAATTAAATAAATTTAAAAAAAAATGTCTTACAATATTAAAAAAATATTTGGACTTTGAGTGATTATGAGCAAGAAATGTAGGTAAGAGTTATAATTTTATTTATGATTTTCTTTTGGAAAATTCAGAAACCTAATGCATAAAATATCAAAAAAAATATCCAATTTTTGAAATGTATAATAAATACTACCTCGATTATCGTTGTTAATCTGTTCTAGATTCATGGATGTTCTTAAGTATGGTTATCAAGCTGGATGAATGCTAAATTTTGGTATTTAAATAATGTATCCCTTGTCTTAAAAAGACTCAAGTACACATTTTAATGATTGCAATTTTTGAGTGTTGTTTTAATCGGGCATCGAGGTTTTTATTGATATCGCAATCCGCTGTAAGATATTTGTGTTCGCGGGACACCATATTAGTTCTCATTAGCTGAGTCCATGATATCCAACACTGATGTATTTTAGTATATACATGCTATTTCCATGTGTGTATGTATGTCCATCCAGACTACGTTGATAAATGGACGTAGTGTGTTTCAAAACAAGAAAGATCGCGGGCAGCCGATTTATAAGGCGCGCCCTCTCCTCCTTTTATTATTCGTACTATGAGAGTGTAATAATATTATACATAGTTTAGCCTCTCTTCTCATTAGCCCACCACCCAATTCTTATTCATAATATGTTTTCTTCTTCCGTGTTTATTTTTTGTACCTTTTCTTCTTCCGAACGGGGAAATTTCGATTATGACGCGTTATGCAACCGTGATGAATGAACCGACCGATGTACTTTTATTAACGAGCGTTTCTTATACATATTGTATGGCAGGGGTAAGGAATTTATAAAAAAATATTATTTTTTAATTAGAAGAGTGTAGCTAAATAAACGAACACTCTTTTCCAGCTTAAAATATGCCTCAAGGATTTTAATACTAGACGGAAACATTTAATGTGCTCTCCTAGCAATATTTACAAGGTTGACTCAATTAATACACTTACAATCCAGGATATTAAATATAAATAAACTTGTTTCTATTTATATTATACCTAATATACGGTATTTTAACCGTTCCTGATATTAATTATTAATCATAGATATAAACATTAGATATCTCATTGTATATAAATAATTCGTGTCAATTTCGTATAGCCCGTGTGTTTTTGCACTCTTCTCTCTTATTCGATAAAGGCATAAATGTGTCTCCCTCACTCAACACATTTCTAGTGATCTCTGAGAGTGGTTGTGACGATATTTTGGCGATTAAAACGCAATAATATTTTAAACATCTTAAACAAATAACAATGCATTTACCCATTTTACTGTGAAATATAAGGAAAACAAATGTGAGATGTTTGCCAGGTAACTGATGTTTTTGGCTACTTGATTTACTTGAACTAAACACGTATTAAGCCACTCATGCGATATCTTATGCTTATGTTCTTAATAAAAATATTTTATCTTCATTTCCATCAATATGACGTAAATGTCTGTTCTAAACACTTGTATTGAGGGGTCTAGTTATAATATGGTGTATAGATGAAAATAATTAAAACTAAGAAATACACATATCCTAAAATGTTGTCTATCGCCCAAGTCATTTAAATGTTTATTAAAATCTTTGTATAGGGAAAAGCCCGCATATGTACATATATCGGAATGTTAGTTTAATGACGGCGCCTCTCATTTAACTGTAGTAATTTTTCCCACTGTACGGCGATTTCCCGTCTTATTATTGTTATTATTTGTTTTTCCACAGCCTTGCCCATTTTTCTTGCGTTTTTTTCCCTCACTCTCACCCTCTTTTCATCATTCTCTTTCTGTGTAGAAGAGTATTAACCGCGGTACATATGTAGGTGCTTTAAAAGGCGAGAAAAAAGCTCGTTCAGCGAGTACGCGGCACAAAACACCCACTATTAATGACTTCGGACATTACGAGAATCTGCTCTCATTTCTTACACGAAAAACATTCAAATAAAAAGGTCAACAATGAGCTTTATACACTGCTACACTGGCAGTGCCACCGCACAATATAACCTATTGGAGTTGTATTATTTTGCCGATATCAAAAAAGGTATATTTTGAGATAAAGTGTGTATTAATGTGTGTCGGATGAGAAGAGGCCGCTTGTTCACGGAGAAGGAGTGATTATTCTCTGTCCACCTCAAACACAACCCGCCTCTCGGCTTTCGTATGCAGTTACGCTTTATTTATACATTTTTGCTACCGAAGCCAATTAAAATCATTCCATACGCCCACGAGTCCTAGGGCGACCATCATGAGGAATTTTGATTGATTTTCAATAAGGCCATCTCGCCGATTTCAATTACAGATCTAATAATTCTACGACGCTTGACAAATTGTCTCATATAAAACTAAATTCACTGAAAATTAATTCCATTTATTTATTATTTTATATGAATTAAAGCTGCATATTAAACTGTAGTTAGGTACCAACGATATTCCGAATTTGAATATAAAGAAAATGACAGCCTGTTTATAAGTGTTGCCTACTTGTTAATCGCTATTTTCATGGCGTACTTAAATAAATATATCCTTAATATAACCTTGTTATGGAAATATTCTAAGCTGATGATGATGATGATTATTATCACAGAATACCCAAAAGTTCTCAAAAACCTTTAGAACCTAGTGGTTTTTGATTTATTTCTGACATAAGTTTATTACATTTAAATAATAATTACTTTATTACCGACAGTTGAATATATTGATAAGCGTAAAATTACTAATAAAGTACATTTATTGAGTAAAATTATATCCTATGCTCTCGTAGAATATATACCTTCTAAATTATTTTATTATAAATTGGCAGGTGTGTGAAAAATTATTTTACCATCGAACTATGGGTATTACGTTGAACTGAGAAATCCAATCGTAGGTTTATGTATTATTTACATTGAAATTTTCATATAATCATTCCTGATTATGTTTATTTTGATTTGATATAACTAAGATTAAGTCGAATGAAAATTTTTAAAATTGAAAAAAATACATATTTTATTATATACCAAAATATTTTAACTAACTTCCGTCACTAAGTTCAGTACAAATAGAAACCTAATTCGATATTGAAATATGTCAATAATTATAAGCAAATACGTATCATTATTATTTATTAATTTTGTGAAAATTGTAAAGTAAGTGCCAGTATTAACAATCATTTAAATTAAATTGTTTCAGAGAGGAAACGAGGCCGGCAAACCTACACCCGCTACCAAACTCTGGAGTTAGAGAAGGAGTTCCACTTCAATCGCTACCTTACTCGTAGGCGGCGTATAGAAATAGCTCATGCTCTTTGTCTCACAGAAAGACAAATCAAGATATGGTTCCAGAATCGCCGCATGAAGTGGAAGAAGGAGAACAAGACAAAGGGAGAACCGGGATCAGGAGACGACGCCGATAATATGACGCCGCCCACTTCACCCCAATAGTCGCATTACAACCTGAATGTGTTTATTACTCGTTTGTTTTATTAATTAATTTATTACATTGATAATGGACGTCGAATGTTCATTCGTTTTCAAGTACAAGGCGTGCAGTGCTTCGCTACAAAAAATATAACTTCCATGTCCATTTCAATGACGTATTCGAATGTATAATAATTAAGTTACGCATCTATCTGGTCCACCAGTACATACCAACAATACCAAATTAATTAATTTTTAACTTTAACTCTTCATCTTTGTGTTTACATTCAAAGGTCGCTCGGACGACTTCTGTATACATTATTGAACGTCTCAAAAATAATAATTCAAACAGCCAAAAAGATACATAAATAATAAAAAAAATATATAAAAAGAAATGTTCCTAACGATTTTTGTACATAACGCGTATTGTGTGTATATTTGAGTAAATGTACCTTTTCGATATTATTGCTGTCGTATTTTTCATTTCGTATTGTTTGAATTGGACATTTTTTAAGCGTTCGTCGTTCAACATGTAGTGCTTAAATTTTACAACCACAATGACCTCTTTTTGATTGATTACCTTAATTGATTGAGTTATTAATATATGTATTTAAAAGAAAGCACTATTGGAAATATGTGTAAATATTTAATTGTATGTGTTCGGAACATTGTAAAGATATTTGCGGTGGATGAGTGCTTGTTGATTTGTTTCCAATGTTCCTCGATTATTTAAAACTTGTATAAAAGATCCAGTGTTTAATTATATTTGTTTGTGATTTACTTAATAATGCTGTTAGACTATCATCATTTGGGGGAATAATAAAGTCCGTTGCTCTGGTTCAGATCGTTCGTTGTGGTGAATGAAACTTTTTTCGAGTACTTAAATATATTTTTGTATTAAAATGTTAGTGAAATATCGATATAGTGTTGCAGATGATGATTTTTTTTTTAAATTATTTTACGTCCATGTCCATGTGAGTGTCTTTCAAATGAATTTTATTCCGATTATTAACCATTTATGATTTCGTCTTGTGCTTACAACCGGAGCGGCCAGTGTATGTGTGTGTGTGCAATGTATACGAAAACAAAACCTGACTTATACGTAATCTAAAAAATAATTATAAATAATGATAATTTATAAATATATATTTAAATATTTTGAAAAATGTACGCGAGCTCCCCGAGCGGGACGAGTGTGATTTTTACAGAATACTTCAAATGTGCCATTTCTAAAGTTATAACACACGTTTAATTGATATCGTACAAATTGTAAACGAAGTGAAAACTACCCTTAACACAATGGATTATGTGGATTACACCCTGCAGCCGATCAGCCTAAGGTGGGACATCCTCAAAGGTCAGTGAAATTGTGTTTCTGAAACTACCATTTACATACATACACACATATTGCATATAATATATATTTGTAAATTTGTTTCTAGTTTATTCTAGAGGCGGTTCTATATTTATGTGTATAAATATATTCGAGGGGTTGTCTCAAACTGACGCCCCTCACGTATAGTGTAATTAACTAATTAATTAAACATAGTATTTATATTGGAGTAGTAGTGATAATTGAAGTTTTCTGGAGATTTTTTATATTATGTATACATATTTATGATAAATATAAATATAAATATATTCTGGAAACCATGATAATAATGATAGTAATTGAATACGTAATCTCAGAGTTGTGCCCAGTGGTTAACGCATATACGTAATCGAATGACATGTATACCAAAGTTAGAGATAAACTCAGATTTTGTGATGATTAAATGAATGTTACAAAAAATAATAATTATAATAAAATAAAAATGAAACAAATACACACACAGACAGTCTCTCCCTCTCTCTCTCTCTCTCTATCTCTCTCGATATGACCATATAATGTATGCATGCATATTGTTCAGTTTGTTTCAAAATGTACACTATTTTTGTATAGACATTATCATCCGATTTCATTTTGTACATACGTATGGATATCTATTTTTGTGTGTGTGTATGCGATTTATTTTTGTTTTCACACAATGCAGGCATTTGATGCAATAATCCATCAATATATAATTTAAAAAAAAAAGGTTGTCTCAGTGATGATTTGTTCACATTTTATTATTTTATTGTATTGTATTTGATGACAACTTTGATTTACCTCATATCTCTCGGTTTTGTTATGTCCTGTCGATTTAAATTTTAAATATTTATATACATATATATATAAATAATTAATTATAAATACATATATGATATTGTCGTATAAATAAAATATAATGAATAAAATATAATTGTAAAAAAATTGAAAATATACCTGGTTTTTTTCTTATAATACACACAATATCAAAATATGAGTAAGAAAGCAGTGATTAGAATAATATTAAAGAAAATATGATTTTATGGATAACAATGATTTGGCCAGATATGATTCTCCGAAATTCAGTACATATCTAGGGTATATTGCTAAAATACACTAAGTGATATTTTGAGTTAGTGATGCATTTGTATATGTTTTTTATTAATTTATCTACTGCCAAAACGCACTTAGTCGTATCATCAATATTTCATTACTTAGTTCTCCTAGTTAAAATATATATTTTTTTTATTATTGTGCTATATTTGGAAAGATAACAGAAATCACTGACTTATAGCACTTTGTAAATTATTCAAATATATACCATAATTATATACATGTTTTAAGACTTTTTTTAACTAATTCGCCATTATATCAAAACTATGAAATATTACTAAGTGTATTTTGCCAGTATCTTCAATATTTACCATTTCCTCCAAATTTAAACAATAATAATAATATAAAATAAATGCAACAAATTGAATAATGAGTTTTTGAAAAATTGTTAACAATAGGTATAAGAATAACCGGTTAGTGCGAAATTCGTTTTAAATTACAATAATGATACTTAGAGAAATCATAATAATTATTTTTTTAATTTTTAGTCTTATTACCCAAAGTATGCCGAATACTGAAAATATGAATATAAGAACAAAATTAAAATACCCATCATATCGAGGGTATACTGCTAAAATGCACTAAGTTATAATTTGACGATATTGAGTTAGGGATGCATTTGTATATGTTTTTTATTACTTTAAAAAATTAACTAAGTCAAATTTATATTTTGAGTTTCTGGTAGTTAAAATAGAGGTATTTATTATAAATGTGTAATATTTGTAAAGATAAAAGAAGTCATTGACTAATATATACCACATTGTAAATTATTCAAATATTTACCATAAATTTATAGTTCTGTTAAGACTGTAACTTTTTTTCACTAATTCGCCGTTATCTCAAAATTATGAAATATGACTTTTGCATTTTGGCAGTATACCTTCGATATATTATTTATTTTCTTAACTTTCGGTGAGGATACCTAACAATCTAGGCTTAGGTATCTCTACCTACTTTTACATATAATATTGATTGTTTTATCATTGAATTTGGAAGATACTGGTTTCTTAGTTAGGATTTTATTTATTATGAAATATAAATGTATCTATAATAGAATATAAGATGATAATATAACGGGTTGTCTTCCATTTCACGCTGGGCGCCCACGACTTGTTCCCAACAGAAATAACGAGTATTCCCCATCTTGGCATCTTCACATCTTCTACATATGTATCCTTCACTATGTACTACCTTATGTGATCTATATCTATCTGCCTTACATAGGGATGGGTCTAACCTCTCCTTACAACCCAACAATGTTATTCCTTATCGATCTCATAGACTACTTACCGCATGTCTCAGACCACTGCTACACACAAATGACCAACAAACTACAACATATCTAACACACATCACAAGTAACAATTCACTCATTGAAATATTAGATTTTAAATTCAAAATTATATTAAATATATTATCACATCTCTAGTTTTAAAGGATGGAAACGCTGTCATGTTCTGGTGACACCGCGAACTCTCACATGTCCAACACACTAGTTTCTTTTTTTACACCACATCTTTCAAAATATATATTAATTTATTTATTTAATATTCTCCGACAGTTATTTTAATATATATAAAAAAATTAATTCAAAGACCTAATTATTAATTGTGTATTTGACATAAAATTGACATGGAGACTTTATGTAAAAATCAAAAACAGATAAATTAATATATCAGAATGCAATATAATAACAGAATTAACTTAAAATCTATTTGAAAACGTGATAATTGATAGCTTCAAATATTTTCATATAATCTATATTTTATTTAATATTAAGTATTAAAAAAAATCTAAAAAATCTATAATATAATAACTTCAATTCAATTATTATGTTATTTATTTAATAGAACAAAAATGACGACACCTTCAATATTAACCTGTATAGGGTACAAAAAAATTATAAATTTAAAAAACCCCATTTGGTTCAAATCCCAATTGGTTCAAATCCCAGTCAATGCAAACTTTTTTTAAATAGATTGGATCGGTTATTACGACTGGGAGATCGGGAATATTATCTGTGGATATTTTATAAAATATTTCTTAAAGACTTTTCTTAATATGTATTTGTTGCTTGATTGAATTGAATTGAATTGATTGAAGTCTTATCTTTCTGAGACTAATAGTTTTTTTTTTAAATTTATTTTTAATATTATGATGAACCAGCGTAAAAGCTCTATAAAATACTGTGGTCATGGGTTCAAATCCCGCTCAAGTCAAGATTTTTTTAATTGAATTGATCGGTTATTACGACTGGGAGATCGGGAATAATATTAATAAAATCCCGATCGATAGTCTTGATACAGGTTTACTCTGATTTCCTGTATTGTAAGGTAAATACTGATTATTAAGTCGGTGAGCTGTGTAACTATGAATAGTTAAGATCACCGATAGACAATTAACACGTTTTTGTGTATAAAAAAAACCCTCTCACTTTAATATAGGTACCTAATAATTCTAAAAAACCTGCATGAATTTATGATATTTTTAGTTGGTTTATTAAGAATGGTTATAAATAAATTCGTTCAAAATAAGATTGAAAATGAGTTTCAGACAGTATTTTTTTAAGCTTGTATTTTTTTATATACATGTCGCCACAGTCTAACCTATTTTAAAATATATAAATAATTTTAATAAGTACAGATCAAAAAGATGCCAGAGCTGGCTCGGTATGTGCCTAACAGTCTGGCCACTTTGATTAATGTCAATTGACCATTGTGTCTACTTTGGCTCCATCATACAACTAGTATCGTATGTATATTATGCAAGTGATATTTATTCATCATTGTATTTGAATTGTTAATAATTAAAACTGTAGTATTTTGTCATGAATGGGCGAAATTCCATTCACTAAACGGTCACGTCATAAAACACCGATAGCGACCTTGTCTCATAATAATGTTTATGGCATTCAATAAAGCTGTAAACACCATCCAGACGCAACATGTGCAACATATCCATCTCGCTTCGACACACACAAGAGCGAGCACGTGCGAACGAGATGCACTCATATCGAAGGGGACATTACGAATAGTTTATGACCGAGAAGGGAGTCGCCCGACCGCAAGGGAATATGATCCTAATAACACACTACTCCAGATGCCACATTAGCATGCGGGAGCGCAAGAAGGCCGGCCGGATTTATTGGAATTAAATAGTCTCTTAAAACGCAATAACGATTTGTTGCCGTTTTTATATGCGGCGCGTGTGCAACCGAAATCTTTATTTATTGTTATGGCTTTGGGATTCAATTTACGAGCGTCAATTAACTAATACGTGTTACGACAAGACTATCATCGAATGGGTGACCCATTGAACATAAAATTATCTCCAATCAATATTACACTTGTTGAGCTTTTTTACCAAACCTACTTTAAATTAGTAAAGATATATAACAATAAAAATATATAATACATTATTTAACTAATTTGTGATATAAAATTAAAACAATAAAGTTTTTATCTTAATTTATCTTTGAGAAAAAAAATCTTAAAGTTGAAAAGTATATCAGTGTCCAGATGTAGAGTACTTGTTTCTAGGAACATACTGTATTTTTCCTATATTTGTAGAGAATATTTAAAACCTATTTACCGTAAATCATTGTTATTGGCTTATTGTAAAATAATTTCGTATTTCCTCTATAAAAATAATATTTATTTCCACTTGTTTATTATATTGATTTAATTAATATTCAGTATAATCAATTGATTAACTAATTGCTATCAAGATTGTAATTATGGGAAGGTGTAGAAGGTTTTGTATCGAAATCAAAGTGATGATGGTGTTGTTGTAGTGAACAGGGGTTGGTTTTCCTTCGCCCCATAAATCAATGGAGCGTCTCATTTCTCCCCCACCGCACACTTAACACCTCCCTACACCCCTTCGCCACCCGCAACGTCCAATTGAAATATTCATGTCCCACCTGCAATAGATGATCAACATAATTATTTTTAATTTGTTTTTCATTTTTAATTATTGTTCGGTTGTGATTTTATTGAAGAATGCATGGCTTCCGTCGGCATCGCTTCTTATGGGATATTGTCAGTGTTGGTTGGCACATGGTCGACGGGGGCCATCGCGATTAGGGCAGTGCCCCCCCTTGGCCCCGCCCCCCTCAACTACATGCTGCCGCCCACCATTCCATCAATGTCACTCAGTTCAACCCACTGACACTGCAACCAAACGATACCTTATATTTTTCATAAAATACCGAATTTATTTAAAAAATATCAATGTGTCGTGTCGATTCTCGAAAACATAACCATTAGAATGAAAATTCATATATGAATATTAAGTATGTAACGTTTTATTATGACTAAGAAATGTTAAGTTGAAATAATAAAATTTTGCAATAGTCGACGTTCATACAAATTTTTCTCGATATAAATTTACCCAGGTATTTATTTATAAATTTTATTCAGATAGGTATTTATTAACTATTTAGAATTAGACGGAACGATGAGATTTACTCATTATATAAGAGCGTGAACGTAGTGCAGTTCTTTAGGGCTTTAACATTAGGTTGGGCCGGACACGTGGAAAGAGCAGGAGGGATAGTATCGGAAATACTATCCAGCAAGCCTGTGGGTAAGAGAAGGCAGGGTAGACCTAGGCTAAGGTGGGCGGGGGAGTTCTATAAGGTAGTTAGGAGTTTAGGTATTAATAACTGGAGGAGCATTAAGTGGAAGATGCTGGTGCGGGAAGCCTTGGTTCATCACTGAACTGGAGTGCTTATGATGATGATGAGGTATTTATTAAAAAAATGGAGATAGCTTTTGAATAATAAGACACGGCTTTAAAATCTGCAGTCACTTATAGACTTAAAAGCATTTTTTTTTCAAAAGTTTAGGTACCTACTGATACACTTTTAAAATACAAAATTATCAACCCATGTTACGGGGTCGATTTGGATTATATTGGATACAGATTTAATATTTTGAGCTCAGTTTTACTTACTTTGTTATTAGTTACATTATGTTGAAATAATTTAGCATTGGAATCGAAATGCTCTATCGCCACGAATGCTGCAAAGGCTGTAATTTATATTTTTTCAATCAAAAACTACTTAAACTTATTATAAATCCAATAAGTAACTATCTGGCTTTATTATTAAAATATTTTACTGTAAATAAAAAAAGTAATTAGCAATCAAATCGTAAGATTAATGTTAAAAAACTTATCCGTCGATTACGAATTATGTATGGGGCAAATAATTTCAGCTATACCTAAATAAAAATGATCTATTTTGTGTTGAGTCATCTGATATAGGTTATATTAACAAGATGTGTTGAATAATTTGAAAAGTGTAATTTAATTGAATTTTGTGTTTAAATGAACGTGGTGTCGCCCTACTATGTACAGTTCAGCTTGAAGAAGAAGCTAATGATTTGTAAGTTTCTCTGTTTGGTGCACAGGTTAGTGCATTTGACGCCTCTGTCTGTTTATTTGTAAAATATCGTGATGTCTTGAAATGCGATAATCTGGTTGCGTGCTCGTAAATTATTCCTCATAGGATACCTATATATTTAGCTATATGAAGGTGCGTAGGCAAACACACAAGGTCTGTTACATACCAACAAAATACATATATTTACATAAAATTAACATCTACTTTACGTCATAATCACACCGATCATGAATCAAAACTATGATATTTTAACACCACAATAATAAGTAGTATGAGGAGGAGATTATTTATTATTTTATAGAAAGCTGTCTTCGATGTACAAGTGAGTAATGTAATGGGTGAGTATGTTTTTAGGTACTCTCTTTGATATTGTCAGGCTGAACACATTCCTGGTCTGATAGTATTGGTAATGGAATCCAGTAGAGGAACCCTCTTCCACTGTTGGATGCCTGGCATTCATGTCAAATAGTCAAATGTCCGAATGACTAAAGGTAAAATGGCCCATTGTGACCCCAGCTATGCTATCCTATTCAACATGCATAACTCCATTCTTGATTTTTATCAAAAAATGAGCGGCACGCGTATCTTGTCTCTATTCAAATTAAATATTCATATCACTGGAATCGTATACTTTTGCTTCATAAAATATGTATTAGCTCTGCTTTTAGATCAATACAGCCTTCGGGACATTTGCGTGTTCAGTTTGAGGTGCATTTGCCGACGGATACCACATCTTATGGTAAGTTTGTAATTATATTAATCATTAATACCTGTTTATTATATATTTTTTTTAAATATTTTATAAAATATATAGCCGCCTTGTGGCCCAGTGGTTAGTGTAACGGATTCGTGAGTGAAGACTCCCGGGTTCGATTCACGGCACCGGAGTCACTTGGTAGATCTAGCTTAGCAAACTAGATCTTAAGTACTCATTGCTGTGTGGTGGCCTGGGAAACCATCTCTACTATATTCTCCCGTAAAGGTCAAGGTGGCCTGGCCAACCCCTTATAAAGGGACTCCCGTCAATAGGGAAGGCGTCACGATATTTTTATAAAATATATAAGCATCAAGAAGGTGGCGCCCCCTGATGTTACTTTGTTGGACTATTCAAGTCAAAGTATTAGGTTAGTGTATCAAATTTGAAAAGTCAATCATGCGAATGGTGCTTTCGCAATAGTCGATTACTATTTTAATCACTTTTCATTAGCAAAATCAACAGTGTGGCCAAAAAAAACAGTTGATTTCCAAACAAGGAGACCGATTCCAAATCAGCACATGTATAATGTTTCATTTTGTCTCGGTTTTGTTTCATTTTTGCAAACAAACTTTGCGCCGCGTCATTAGCGGTGCATTGCGCAAAATGTAATTACGGACACTAGATTTTTTATAAATAAATATGTACTGGCGAGTCTAATTTAAAAATCACAAACCCAAGAGGTGATATTTCACACAGTACAAAACCGAAATTGCCATTTGAAAAACACATTGCAAATGGCGATTCGTTCAAAGAATACGCCGAATGAATGATTATTAAAGTTTCATTTTAAAATCGTCTTGACCGCAGACATTATTATGACAAAAAATTATTTAACATTCAAAGTTCTCTTTGAACAGGCAATAGTTACAGTAAAATGCACTTTAACGAGGCTGTGGCTAAAATTTGATGTGAGTACATTTAAAAATCCCCCGAGGCAACTTTGAATGCAATTAGAGAAGACGGAACCAGAAAACAACGCGATAAATCATTTTAAAATATACTATATTTTTTAAAATTCAAGTAAACCCTTTATATTTAACATACCTACTTACAGTTGCATGTATAAAACAGAATAACTCCGAATAATGTTCATATTATTTATTATGTTTAATTAGATAAAATTGCGAGGAGTTACTTTAACCACTAAAAAATTAACATGAATAATTGAACCGAAAAATTATATATTTTTTATTTTCAATCAATTGTCTGTATTCTTTTTACTCAAAAAAAAATAATTTAATCAATCAGTGTATATGGTTTATTGATAGTTATCGTTAAAAATGCAATAATGTTTACTTTTGGAATATATATATATATATATATATATATATATATATATATATATATATATATATATATATATATATATATATATATATATTGATTAAATTGTTGAGCCTACGTATGGTTCATTGATAGTATGTTTTTTATAGGTATATTAATATTTTTGTATATTTCTTTAGATCATATTTCTTATAATTATTTATATATATATATATATATATATATATATATATATATATATATATATATATATATATATATATATATATACATAACCTATTAATTTATTGGTATTTATTATTATTTTGTAATGAAATGATTCTATAGTTATATAAATTTTGTATAAATAACTTTTCATAATAAAAAAACAGTGTAATGGTGAAAATTTCCTTTATTGAATTATTTCTAAATAATCTTTTATTTAGCTTGCAATTGTACTAGTACAAATGAAGACTTGATTAGGTGCACATGATTAATTTATTAATTTAATGAATGTATACATCATATGAATATTTGACATGACATTTTCTAAGTACTGGGTAGTCTAATTGAACGGATATGGCGAATTGGTCAATTAGATTGCTCTGATATTTGAGTAGAAGTGATTCATCGGTCTGTCTTGTCATATAGATTGAGCTGTCAATATATCCACGTGTGTCAATTAACGTTTCAACTCGTGTGTTGGTGTTGATTGATGATCATCTGCTAATTTATTGAATAAATCATTTATAGTGTACATATTTACACATGTAAGCTGTAAGTTCATTGCACAATCTAAACAATGTTTATTGCATATTATTATAAAAAAAAACAATTTCAATGGGTTCGTTGGACACTTGAATCTATTAATTGAGAGGCAATTTTATAATATATATATATTTATTATGTATAGTATATTTGTTTGGTGAATTTTCCAGCACCTCTTCTTCAGCAATACACGTGCCAATCTAGACGTGACGGCTCCAAGTCAAGGGGTAGAATACTAAAAAGTTCTCCCTTCATCACTCGATACAGGGTGCAATTCTGTAACATAATAACAGGTTAATATTAAAATAAATAAATATAAAATAATTAACGTCGTTAAAATATAATAAAAAAACAAAAGAATAGATGGGATACTTGAAAAGTGTGAGGTTATATGTTAAAAATTCTTATGAGTTACACATGCATTCAATTATTTTTAATATTCAGAAATATATTATCACATATATGATTCTCAATATATGATTACTTATTATTAAGCCTTTAATAGTTTTTTTTCATAGATACTAGATATGAAAGAGAGGTATGTATGGAAACTCACGTTGCATTTAAAAAATAATTTGTAATATTATTATAAGTAATGTTTCAATGATATTGTTATTTATTTGTTTATCATTTTGCATGTCTAGGGTATTTTAAGATAATCTTAAAATCGATATAGGTTCTTATTTGATATCGACATTCAAATATATTTTTTAAATAGATTAAGAACATCGTAAATGGTAGGTTTATATAATTTTACAGAAACGCAAGAGAATTTAAAATTATATAAATTAATTAAATTAAAAAAAAAATGTTGTTGCAAGCTTTAAAAATATCTTCAATGAAATCACACAGTATCACCAAAAAAAGAAAAATACATTTATATGCTAGTATCTCAAATTGTTGGGTGATTATAAATCAAATAAATCAGTGTAAATAAAAAAATAATTTGTACGTAAATCGAGCTATAGGTCAATATATTTTTTTTATTTGTTTGCATACAAACGTTCATAAGAGTTTAGTTTTTTTATAGAACAAGACAAAAAAAAATATAATAAAAAAGGGTTTAAAACAAAAATGAAAAGCATATGAATAGAATGTGTATAAAATAAAATATAGTAAGCAATCATTTATAGGGTCGCTCCTAAGCAAGCTTAAAGGACAAATATTGAAAATGCTTTCCTTATACTTGCTATTAAAACTGCATTATATAGTAATTGATTATGATGCAATAGCTCGATCTATTTAATATGTATTAAATGAAGATTGAAGTTTCGTGATGTGTTTGAGATGTTTTTTTGTGTTACATAATATGTGATATCTAGGCAACGCAACGCAACGGTTGTGCACGTATTGTCGATTTGGTCGCTTAAGCATTAGGATTGGCCGCTACGTGAACTGACAGAGTAAAGACCAAACACTGAGATCTTAGATCAGAAATATTCGAAATGGATACCAACCTCCACCATCTTCTATGCCTTCCTCTTCCTACGCCTCTTCAATATGAATTGTGACCTGACGTCGACACTCCTGAAAAATTGCCCCAAACTTTCTACCAGCCTATACTGAAAACTTTTCGATTACACTGCTTTTTATAACAACCCACAATACGCACGTATTATATTTAAACACAGATCGTGCCCTATATGAAATGAACAAATATGATAAGGATGAGTAGCTTAAGTAATAGTTTTGTAGGCTTGCGTCGCTGTAAACATACACCATAAAGATTATGCTCTTAGTTGTTTTTTTTAATATTTAATGAGCCTTGAATAAAGAATTTACCAGACTAAACAGTGAAATATTTACAAATGTCTATAAAGTGTACGTTTACAATGATATACTCCTTGGAAACCCAACCTTAAGGCATGATCATAGTGCTGATGTGATAATCTGAAGGTTACTTGAAATCTTTCATTTGGTTGCGTCGAAAATAGTTCTCCGGAATAACAGAGAACCTACATTTCTAATGAAGTTTCTCTGTTATAATTGAAAATTTGTAAAAAAGGGCGTTAAAATATTTAAAAATTGATCATACTAGATTCTGCTTTAAAGTGTATGTATTTATTTAAGCCTAGTCTTCTTACTAATTAAGCATTTATATTACTTCGTCGTTACATTGAAATGAGTTGTGCGTAAGTATAGAAAATTACCAATATGAAAAATTATTAATTTATTATATTTTACGCCCCAAGGAGCTTTTTTAGACACAACAACGTGTTAATTGTCTGTAGGTGATCTTAAATATTACTAGTTACACAGGTCACCGACTTAATAATCAGTATTGACCTTACAATCCAGGAAATCAGAGTAAGCATGGATAGAGACAATCGATAGGGATTTTATTAATATTATTTCCGATATTCCCGTCAATCGATTTGAACCTATGACCTACAAAGTATTTGTACACACTCTAGTAATTTTATTAGATATTACTAAAAATCGTTCTGATTTGAAACGAAGTCGTTTGATTATTCACTCACAACAAAGAAATCAAAAAATATTTACATTAACATTGAGATGGTTTCTACTCAAATATGTAATTAAATACCAGGTATACAGTTTATTTTATATTTTTCTATCTACAAATTATTCAATAATTTTTTCGATATCAATATATTATTTTCTTTCAGAGCTATTTATTCATATAATTTTAAAATCATGCATGATGTATTACTTCAATATGGTTTTTTAATACCTATGTAAATATACATGTCTTATATTCATTTTATTTGATTATTCAGAAGGCCATTAATAAATTCAGTAGGTATCACTGTAAAAATACAGAAATCATACTAAAAAGTGATTTTGTTAAGTACATCGGAATCTGTTTGAATGTGTGTCAAACATTTGTAAATATTTACCAATACTCGTGTGTAACTGTATATTATTTATCATTATAATAGTGATGTGTTTGTCAGATGATCTCAGCACTTCAGCTTTAGCGCTAGATTACTATAACTTTACATTGTATATTATCTAGAGTGTTATTATTAGTGGCCAGAAAACTGCGCGGTCAAGAATAACTCGCGTCAAGTGCTTCAAATAACACGCCGTCACTCAAGCAGTCAAACCATTGATCTGACGACCTGTAAACAATCTGTCACATACACATTTCGTATGACAAATGTGACCAGAATATTATTAAAAATACATTCCATCGCCATATGAGCTGGAGGCTATTCCAATTAAAGTGTACGAAGCTGTAGGCAATTTTCACTCTTCTCGCAATATGCAAATTTTTGACGCCGGCTGAAAATCTCATTTGGAATTTCATTGTGAAAATTTCCACACCGACATTGCAAGCTTTCTCGCCTTATTCCATAACGATTTTGCTATGAATATTTATTTATTTATTTATTTACGCTCCGATGAGCTTTTTTTATTTTAGAAAGGGTCAATTTTGAGAGGGTTTTTTATACACAACAACGTGTTAATTGTCTGTTGGTGATCTTAAGTATTGTTAGTTACACAGGTCACCGACAGAGCGGCTCTGCCCGACTTAATAATCGCCTGAGTATTTACCTTACAATCCAGGAAATCAGAGTAAACCTGGATCGAGACGATCGATCGGGATTTTTTTAATATTATTCCCGATCTCCCAGTCGTAATAACCGATCAAATCAATTTAAAAATTCTTGACATGAGTGGGATTTGAACCCATGAGTATTAGTAGCCACGCTTCTTATTCCCTGAGCTATTACGCTGGTTCTGGAGCTACGCTGGAGCTCAATATTAAATTGATTGTATTTTTTTGGGATACTCGCTTTCGTAATTTAATTGCACTTCTTTCATCCGTCAACACATAAACAGGTACATTTATTCCTATTTATTAACATACTTATCGTGTATATATTTAATGTATATAATGCCGCGGGGGTCCCGCAAAACAGCGGGGGCACTTGAGTAATATTTTCCCTTTGCCCAAACCACTCCCGTTTTGCAAGGAAGCCTTTTCGATTAAGACACACGCTTTATTATATTATTTATCACCTATACAGCATCTCGCCTGTGTTTTATTCATTATTAATACGCAATGCGTACAAAAACATTGAAAAAAAAATAACAATTTATCGAAATAGCTAGCCACTGTGCCATCGGGGTGTTCAAATTATATTACACTGTGGTCATCATCATCATCAGCAGAATACAATGTACATCTCGGAGGCATATTTCAATTAATATCATCCCACTCTTGTCGACACAATGAATGTAAATCCAAAATTGCCTACCCAATCCTCCCGTACATGGGGATTATTTAAATAATTATATTCAAACCTCTCTCAATTAACAATGCAAATTTTATCCCCAATGCACAACAACTCCCGATTTTCACAAATAAAAAAATAATTTCGAAAATTTTGTTTATTTTTATTTTCAAATCAATAATTTTACTAAACTGGTTTGAAGATTTTGTTTTGCAATTTTTTTTATCACATACAAAATCACAATAAATGTTGTGTTACATTGATTTATTGATAAGTGCGAGATTAAACCTATAGACATAAGAAAATTAAAACAAAAATTCCACTATTTTGCGAATATAAAAGAAAACAAAACATAATATGGGATTTCCTAAATAAAATGGGATTTAGAAGATGTCAATCTATATTCAAGATCTATTTAGATATTTATTAGGAAAGATGATAAAAACTCGCTTGTTACATGTTAATGTTAAATATTAAACAGAATTAAAAAAAAAGGTTTGGAATAAAAACTATGGAGTCAAAAAAAAAAATTCAAATCTACCACATACATATTATTTTTCTAGCATGTCTAATTGATGATTTGTAGCAGTGGGTGAGTAAAATTTCGTAAAATCAGTTTAGGTAATTAATTGTTGGCCCCGACGACGTCTTAAAGGGTAGGTAGGTATATTTTGTTGGTTTGTTCTAAATCGTTAATCAAAGTTGACGAATCACATTTCTCTGTCTGTCTCCGGTTGATACAATGGCTGATAATGTCGACCATTATCTGCAGAAGCACAATATTCAATTGTATGACAAAGTAAATAGGTTCAGTCGCGAAGGGGCATGTCGCTACTACACAAAAGGGGCTGATGGATGATTGATGAGCCTCACCACCCCCTGCCGCCCCCACACCAACCAGCGGGAGGGAAATCTCGCCTAAGGGAGGAAACCCTCTTCCATAATGATTGCGGCTCTAGGTATGCCACCGTGATTGTGTATTTCCACAACAATATCCTTGTCTACACAAACATTTACCTATGTATTATTTAAATATATTTGATTTATTTTTAGAATTTGGTTTTATTTTGATTTATTTTTAGAGTTGACATTTTGTAATTAAATTATATTCTCTAAAGCTCATAATAAAACATTACATATTTTAACAATACTCAAAGAGATTTAATTTTTGAATAAGCCAAAACCAAGATACCATGTAATGTAATGTAATTTAAGATCTTTATATATTATAGTTATTTTTGGTATGATAAAAATTAAATATAAAAATACACATGTACCTAAAACAAATCATTGTAGTTCTGAAGATTTACTTATTAGTATTATAATAATTACATAAAAATAAATATTCTCTTAGATATACATACACGAGTCGGCTTCTTCAAACAGTGAGTTACCTAACTAAAGAGTCAAATCTTAAAAAGTACTGCATTTATGTGCAATAATTAATAAATGTGTGTGCAGAAAAAAACAGTATTTTTATGTTGAAAATAGGTTTAAAAATTGTCAAACAAATAACGTCTACAAGATAGTCGAATATTTTTATCGCCATCAAATTGTAATAAATATAAATTGTATATTCTTTAAATAATTTACCGTTAAATATATTCTCCTGTTTTTATTCAAATGTTAGTTGATATAATAAATGTCGATTTGTCACAGTTGTGTGTTAACTTTTTTTCCATATTATATTGTATAATGTAATATCACATCCCGTCTTAATACTCGTATACTTTTAATATGAATGGGGAAGCAACTGGATTAGACATCTGTTGTCCTGTTTTAGGGATACGAGCACATGGTGTACCAATATTGTACCTTATTTGTAAATTTACAACAGATTGTAGTGGGAATTCAGTTTTATTTTCAATAAAAAAAACCAACATGTAGTGAATTTAATTATTTATTTACCCATGTGTAACCACGCAACTTCAATCTTTGTGTTTAATAAACTTTTGTACTTTTAATCATTGACAGCTGAATAAAGTCTTTTACGGAGAGTTGGTTTTTGATTAAGCCGCTAGCATTAGTCAATCCGTGAAAAAAGAAGTATACAGTGGGATAAGGCAAACCTTCTCCCTTCCACGACCCGGTGGATGAAAAAAAACCCTTCCTCTAAACACACACATACAATGGGAGATATAGAGGAAAAAATAAGCCGATAGTGAGTGTCTCCAGGGAGAAGACTTGTGCACGAAGAGAGAACTGAGTGGAGTGAGGCTTTACATCAGCCAGGAACTTCAAACCCATACACCATTTATTATTATATGTATGACATTACTAAATTGAATAAATATGAGTGTTTCGTAAATTATATATTCATATTTTTTATTATTAAATTAAGTATTACTAGTTACATAGGTCACCCACAAAGCTGCTCTGCCCGAATTTATAATTTACCTTATAATCTAGGAAATCAGAATAAACCTAGATCAAGATAATTGATCTTCCAGTCGCAATAGCCGATCAACAGCGAGATTCAAATTACATTTTTTTGTATCCACGAGTTTTATTCCCTGGGCTGGTTTTTTAATTTATATTTTTATTGTATCCTATCACAGGTAAAATTGTAAAGGTGTCGTCAGTACCTACGATATATCATTGTTCTATTAAATAAATAACAAATCATTATTTTATCATGAGCGGGATTTGAATCCATGACTACAGTATTTGTAGTCACTTGCCTTATACCTTGAAATTTTACGTTACTAATGACATTTTTATATATATAAAAAAAACTATATTATGTGTAAATATTCACCACTTTCTTCCTGGGACGGTTATTTATATAATTACTAGGGTAATTGACTAGGGTAAGTTTAATTGATATTTTCAATTTGTTAATGTTTTTTAGGTTATGCTTGTTTTTTTTAATTTGGACTATATTTGAGTTTTGATTTCATTTTTGCTTTAAAGTGTTTTTTTTATCGATTGATTTTAAAAATGAAGTATAAAAATGTGGAATTGTTATATTAATGTTAACAAAACATTTTTATTAGTGTAACTTTTCAATATTTTTTTTGTAACAAAACATACCTATTGATTATTGGGTTTAATGCAGTTTCATGATACTGAAATTTCCTATAAGATCCAAATACTGCAATGAGTTTCTTATATGTCAGTTAAGAGACTATTTAACAATGTATTTTATACCTCGTAAATATATTGTGAAATTTCCATAGGTGTGCAGATTCAACAAATATTATGAGAGAGGGAATCCTGTAATCCGTGTAAATATTCAGAAAGCACGTGTTTGAGGTAAAGCTTAAGTGGATCTCATCCATCGATATGGACTCTTGATTTGAGGATCACTGATGATGTAAAAGGGCCGGCTTGGGACACAGACACGCCATTTTGATTAATGCCAACCCATTTCTCACTCTACAGGACCGGCTGCACGATACTCTTGCTATATTCATACCAATACTCTTTATGCACTCTGGAAATAAATAAAAATAAACCATACACAAATAATATTAAAAATATAATTATTCCATTATAAGCAACTGTCATTCAAAATTTGTAACAAAAGGCGTTAAAATGATTTAAATATTGATCATTCTAAATACTGCTTTGTGTAAGACTAACCTTAGGTTAGGTTAAGTGTGTTTATATTTAAACCTACAGTCTTCTTACTTATTTGGCATTAATATTACTTTATCGTTACAGAGAAATGAGTATAGAAAATTACTAATATGAAAAATTTGTTAATTTATTTTACGCCACAAGGAGCTTTTTTGTGAGAGGGTTTTTTAAACACAACAACGTGTTAATTTTCTGTCGATGATCTTAACTATTACTAGTTAATAATCAGTTTTTACCTTACAATACAGGAAATCAGAGTAAACCTGGATCAAGACGATAAATCGGAAATTTATTAATATTATTATTTTCATTTTTTTTTTTACTTGAACCCATGACCACAGTATTTGTAGCCACGCTTCTTATCCGTTGAACTATTAAGCTGGTTAAATTGTAATGAAATCAGATCAGATCAGATGTTATTTTAACATTTCTTTTTAATTTTAATCTTACAGACTTAACATACGAGAGTATAATTTACATATAATATAATTTAAGGATGTAAATAATAGAATTTCAATTTTAAAATCATCCACAAATGATGTTATATAATATTTAAGTAAACGAAGGTTCACGTCGTTAAAAAATTAACATGTTGAAGTTATATTAATTGTAAAATAAATTTGTTCAAATCAATAAAGTTTCGCATCCACTGCTTGCGCTTATAGAGGAAATTATGAATGGATTCAACCGAAAAAGAGCCTGAGATAAGATTAAGTAGAAGTAGAATTTGTAATGGATATGAAAAATCACTTCGGCGACTCGGGTATAGAATTTGAAGATATAGGATGTTCTGTATGTATCGTTATTGTTAACGCACCTCTATCATCGATCACAACCTTTCGATACACGATACGAACAAATGTCTCCAACGACACAAACTTATTTCTCATCCAATGATAGATTCTACGCGACAAAAGACCCAAGACGTTTGCCGATTTTTCAACCTGTCCTTCGACGTTTTCGATTTCGTCCTAAGGTACCTACCGTCTGTGTACAGCCTACGAGTTTGTTCAGAGGGACATATTTTTCTCCCATTTTCGATAACTATTTATCTTAAAGGCGAGTGTGTAATGTTCAATAGATGAAGAGTAAACATATAAATTATTATCTAAAAAATATATTTTTCACATTGAAAATTAATGGGTGTGTGGCTACATAAAATTGTTCAAATTCTTAATAAGAAGGTTATGAAGTATAATCTCATTCATTATTACAAAAAATTCAATGCACATTTACCATTATATGCTATTTATAATTAATCTCATATTTAATTAATGAATATATTTTTTTATTCTATCCTATCATCTTTAATATTGTGGAGATGTCGTATGTGCGATATCTCATTGTTTATAAAAAATCATACGATTAGATATTTATTATAATCAATTTTATTTTACATTTCTAATTAAAAAAATGATAACCTATTTCATTTTTAAATTTGATATTCTTTGCTTATTCAACCGATATTTTAGCAGGACTTGCAATGTCTGTATAATATCTAGATGGCGGTCCAAGTAGATGACTCTGAGTGAAAAGTGGTGCCTCTATAAAACTCATATGCTTTGTCCACCATCTTGATAATTAAACATCCAGTTGTATGGCCTACTAAACATACATATATCGATGTTGTCGATTCAACTTAATTCGATCAAATCTCCTTCTCTTCGTCTTTAAGTATTAATAACAAACTTAACTATAAATAAAGTATAATAAACAATTTTCGAAAATGGTAATAATTAGATATTATGTAGGTTTTATAAAAAGCAATATTATATATACACTAATTAAATAGAACAACGCCCAATCTAGCCTTCATTGAACCTCATAAGACAAGCTACCTCTTGCTAATATCCAAAGATAATAATTGTAAATATTAATATATATAATTGTTTATCTCTTTCGGCCTTTTCTGTACCATCTGTTCTTAGAGACATCCATCAAGTATTAATAAGAACAAAGATCTTTACATGATTCTTTATATATTCCACTCGATGCACCGGTACAAAGAGACGTCCTTGACGATGCGCAAATTAGTATCCAAATGTGGTACAGAGCCGCAAATAGAATAGCCGCGTAAAAAGTGACCTGCCAAAATGGTCTCTCTGTGTCTCAATTAATCACATACAGACTATTGTATTTCAGTGACACAAAATGGTCGACAGCCGAGTTGGCTAAACAATGTTCTTTTGCCGTTTTCTACACTCGCCAATTTCAAAGCGAGTGTGATTCGTCACGTTTGTTGTATATTGCCGACTCCCGTCACCTTTTAACGCGTCTTTATTAGCCACGTAAATGAAAATAACACAAATTTCATATTAAAAAGGGTTGTTGATCAGTATAGATAGCTACATTCCAATTATATCTAATATGATGAGAGTTAAATAATATTAAGGTTGTACTTTATCACGGTTACTGTGGCACGTTGTGATATTTTTCTTCGCTTTCATCACAATACATTATTGATAGTGATAAGGTGGTGACAAAGGGAAGTCTTGTTGGATTAATTCCACGACTCACCCCCTCGGCTGCAACCACCCACCCTTTAACCAGAAACACAATACACCCCGTCCGCGAAACAAATGGCCGCTACATTAATTATTTCATACAACATTCGAACAATAGTGCCCGATACTATTTGTCAGCGCCAACTGAGAACAAGGAAGGACCAGCCTCCTTCTTTCATAACGTCGGGAGGGTGGATTGTGGAAAAAAAAAACAATCATCCCGGATATCCTAAAGTAAGCTAACGATTTAATATAGTGTGGTAAAATTGCATATTTGTCTATGACGTATTTTTAAAATGTAGCGGTTGTGGGTTACAAATGTGATATATGGTATAGATAAACGATATCTATTAAAGAAGATACGGCACATGGTTCGGGAGGCTCCCAGCCAACAGGTTGGCATTCATCCTAAGCTATTGCTCGTTCTACTAACCGTACAGCCATTACCATTTACCACTATACCCCTAACATACACTATATTTCACCATATCAAATATAAATCTCAAACAAAGAGGGCTTCTTGTAAATGACGCCGCAGTCCAATCACAATCACTTTGTGATCGATATGATTATTGATTTTGAAGTAAGTATTATTTTACATTCCAATTAAATATAATGATGCAATAATATATTGAAATTTAACTAGATTATATATTCTAAACGATCAGTTTATTGTTGATTCTTTTTTTTTATTAAAACCATATATATATATATATATATATATATATATATATATATATATATATATCATCATCATCATCATAAGCACTCCAGTTCAGTGATGAACCAAGGCTTCCCGCACCAGCATCTTCCACTTATTTCTATTGGAGGCCGCGCTCCTCCAGTTATTAATTCTTAAACTCCTAAACCGCCCATCTTAGCCTTGGTCTACCCTGCCTTCTCTTACCCACAGGCTTGCTGGATAGTATTTCCGATACTATTCCTCCTGCTCTTTCCACGTGTCCGGCCCAATCTAATGTTAAAGCCTATTATATATATATATATATATATATATATATATATATATATATATATATATATATATATATATATATAAATTTCAAAATTGTGTACCTATAATGTGTGAATATTATATAAAAAAATATAAACAATTGGAATATATACTATTCTTCAAAATTAATTTCATCTTCTAAGGAGGTTTTCCTCTGATCCATTCCAAAATTCAATCAAATTATTTATTACTTAGTTTTAATAACAATAAAAAAAAATATATTTGAGAATATAATGTTTTATTAATATTTTTTAAATATAATAACCTATTTCATTAATTTATGTTTTAAAAAATCTGCTTAAAAATGCATAGTTATTGATAAGAAATGAATAAGTTATATCTTGCGTACTTATTTACACTAATTAAATAAATTATGATAGCCTATAGGCTTTATGATTAACTTTTGCAGTTACACAATTTCAGTTATAATCTTGCCGGTATTAATAATTGAGGAAATTGAAATGAACCTATATTTATTTATTTACGCTCCGAGGAGCTTTTATTTTAGAAAGGGTCTTATTGAGAGGTTTTTTATACACAACAACGTGCTAATCACACAGGTCACCAACTTAATAATCAGTATTTACAATACAGGAAATCAGAGTAAGCCTGGATCGAGACGATCGATCGGGATTTTATTAATATTACTCCCGATCTCCCAGTCGTTATAACCGATCAAATAAATTTAAAAATTCTTGACTTACGTGGGTTTTGAACCCATGTTTGTAGCCACGCTTCTTATCCTCTGAGCTATTACGCTGGTATAATATATAATAAACGATTTCTTTCAATTTTCTCCCAATTGAAACAGTTAAAATAAATAATTGAAAGTAAATAAGAATGTGGGGGAGCATTTCAGTCCGTGGAGATTTTCAGTGAGTAAGAAAAGGTAGTGGAAGGCGTGCACACCTTGAAGGTTTCCAGAAATGCACTTTTGGATGTATGTGGAGGATAAAAATAGTGCAAGAGAAAGAGGAAAAGGTTGCAGCACAGAGGTATAAAAATGGTCATGAATCAACGTCGATGCCAAGACCCAACAAAAAGTACTCTCCTCCTCTATTACCTCTGCATTAGAAGCTTTCTGTTTTGTGCCATTGTGCGACAGATTCGTTAAAGTAATAATATGAGGCAGTATGATATATATTACAATTTCTTTATTATGCATAAGTTTTTACAATGATTGATTGACAATACATCTTTGGAAATAGACTAAGGTGTACAGAGTGTACACATCTTTTCACCTATAACTCACATGAGAATGTTTTATTTAAATTTGACACGAATAACACTATTAAATTATAGAAAGAATGGTAAAAAAATAAAAACCCATTTACAAATTTGAAGATTTATAAATAATAACAACAATAAAAGCAATATTAACAAAATATAATGCTTAAAAACTAAATAACAATTTGTTTGGGTAAAACCAAATTTGAGTTGAGTGGATTATTAGAAATTATTAAGTCCATTGGTAAAATGAAGTTTCATCAAGGCATATTTGGTTTTATTTACATGTCTTATGATTGGGTTAGTCGGGAAGTTAGTCATATTAGTGTAATGTTTTTTACTCAAATCTGCGATATTTGCTTGGATCATTTTTAAATGAATGTCCTCGTGGACTTCTTTAAGATATTATGCCAAGTTCAAGATCTAAGGCCATCTTAAGACACTTGTTTTGGACAATTTGAATTTTCTTGATATGGATTTGTGTCGCAGTAGATCAAGCTGGGCATCCATACAAGAGAATCGGTCTGATAATCGATTTATATACTTATTCTTGGGCTACAGCTGACTACGTCTGTTAATAAGTGGAATGAGGCAGTGTGATAGTAAACGGCTGAATGTGTGTAATTGTTCTGTATGGTATTCAGCGTGGTTGGAATAGTTTGACAGAATTGGCATAAGCATGTCGCCATGGAACAATGGCTGTTGGTACAGTATAATGAAATGCCAATGGCGGGTGGTCCACAACTGCCTGACACCGTTCATCACAACAGACCAACAATCAACACTCTCATAATACAATCATAATACCGTGTCCATGTCCAATCATTCAAACAGAACATTAAACCTGAATTAAACACACAAAGCTGCACTAACATCATCATACAGAACCTCTACTACCACTTCGATCATCCTTCAGTACCATTCACTATTCATATTAATTGATAATCACATAATAAGATGCCGATAAGAATCAATACCACTGATATATTAGCAGGTCATACAACTGGATGTATAAATATCAAGATGACGGACCAAGTAGACCAGTCTGAGTGAGACAACACGCGCCAAATATCAGTTTGTGTGAATTCACAATAGAGGTGGACATCGCTCTTCATTACTAATGTTTAAACCTTAATTACAGTGTCGCCTCATTCAAACTCGTCGGCTTGGTCCGCCATCTTGATATTTATATATTCAGTTGTATGGCCGGCTAATATGTCGATGCTATTGGAAGAATCCAGAACACGCAGATTTTATTTCTGCGCAAATAATCTGGTGTAGGTTTGCGAGTAATTAATAGTCCCCATGGCTTACATACATAATCAATTGTCAAAATTCTCCACTAATATAATTTGCTTAAATAAATTTTTCTGCATTTTATAGAATTTTGTTATTTAATTTAACGGTTGAAGCCAATTTTCCCTTATTGATATTCTATATATAACCTTGTCCTGCAAACTTTATGAATAACTATATAATAATATAAGATATTTATTTAAAATATTGTGTTTTTTTATGAAAATTAAATATTAAGTATAGTTTTTATACATAATAAAATCTAAAATCAATCTCTCTTTGTTTGATAAAGCGGTGTGCATCTATTAAATACATTTTATCTTTTCTAGAATACCTATTATCTCAAATTTTCCAGTACGCCATTTTCATGGGTACTTCTCATATTGTAATACTTTCATTTCAACAATTTACTACAATAAGCTACTTTAATTTTTAGGTACTGTGAGTTTGTTTGTTTAAAACATAAACCTTTCTGCTTCTGTTACGCCTGTCTAAAAACATTCAAGAGCATATTATTAAAAAATCGCAATATGGAATTGTATAAACAGTAAATGATCCTGACATATTCATACGTGTGGTCCAGGACAACACAATTGTAAATTTTTGAAAATTAGCTACGACTAAGTTGTGTTTTTAGTCTTGTGTTCATGAGCAAATTTGAATTTTAAAACATATCCACGCCAAGAATGCGGATATATTTGAGATGTCTACAAATAAGCAGATAACTACTACAAGAGCTCGTTTGATGAACTCACAAATATTTTCTCGCAAAAAATATTGGATTTTAATTTATTTGAATATTCCCATTATTGTGGATAGTTTTTTTTTATTGAAGTATTAAAATACAGAGGGTTGTGATTGGTGCCAAAGGGGTGAAGAGTATTACGAAAAGGTATGTATATGAATATGGGTGTCGCATCAGTCTGGGCCACCCCGTGGTATATAAATTAATAAACAATCCATCTATCTAACCATAGTCTTATAATATGATGTAGAATTTATTGTAGACAAGGTTTAGGTAAGGTCTAGTTTTAATTTACAATTTTTATCTATGGTGTGTTTAGAAAACCATATTTTTCATAGGTTTTTAGCTTAAAAAACAATTCAAGATTGAATTATTAAAAAATAATGATTTTTCAAGTTTTATTATTTTACCTTAAAATATAAAAGAATTTTTTTATAAAATATTAATTATTTAATAGACTTAAAATCATGGAGTTATCCGGAAAATCTAAATATTTTCCTTATCATTTTTATTAAATACATTTATTCAAAATGAATCTACATCCAGGTACTTATTGCCAATTTATTAATAAAGGAATGAATCATTTTGAATATATTTGTTATCGTTTTAAATGAGGAATATTAAATATGTAACATTTGACATTCTATGTTTTATTTACCCATAGTTGTGTCAGTTTTTTTTAAATATTCGACGGTGATAAATGAATAATACGGCTGAATGCTTAAAGATATTTAAAATATTATTATGATTATAAAGAGGCTTGTATATAACAAGTATTATTGTACCCTATTCGGTGTGTCCCTGTGTATGTTTGTTACAAAAATACTAGTGTACATGGTCGTCGTCTTCTTCGCAGTGAACGCTCCACTAATTTTTCATCATACGCCAAGTGACACAGACAAATGCTTCCAAAACTGTCTTTCTTCTTTAATAATATTTTTTTGTCTTATTTCTCTGTCTGGCAACAGACTCCATCTCTGTCAAAAGCTCCATTCTCCCCTCAATACTCTCACCCCATGTATTACTCCACTAATATAAGTTACAATAAGTGAGAGCTGTCGATAGCCAAATGAAAAATATCATTGTATGTTGTACATGTAAAAATGAATCATTCATATACACAAATGTTAGATTATTTAAATTATATTATTCACACTACAATGTGGTCTTTCTTAGTTTCTTCAATTATCATAGGGATAATTTTTTTTCTCAGAGCATGAAGAATATTTCGTTTATAATTTTTGTCATTATATATATTAATATTTAAATATTTCTAAAGTCATTTGTCTATAAATTTATTATAAGAAGATAAATAAGCAACGTGATTATTGAAAATTAAGAGCAACGTGAAAACAACTACGATTATGAGAACATTGCTATTTTACAAAAAAAAAAGTTAACTATTTTACATTATCAAAATTAAATATTTATGTCTAAAAATATATTGAAATTTATTAAATATTTTTAGTAGGTTATGTTTGGTTTGTTTTTAATTGGGAGTTGTTTATTTGTTCAATTAGAAAAAGTTTGAATTTTTTAATAAAATACTTGATAAATTACATCTTGTATAAATTTGGCACAACTTGTATAAATATTGCCTTTAAAAACGAGGCAATCAGAGTATATATTGAATCAATATGTTGAGAATTCTTTTATAAATTCTACTCGAAGACAAAATATATAAATTATTTATATTAAATACAGAGAATCTACAGAAAACAGTTTTTATTTAACTTAAAAATTGTATTATTGATACCATGAATAAAAATATTATCAGTATGTTTAGGGATTGCAGTTTTCGCTTCCGCGTTGCTGGGGATTAAAATTAGGTATGTGAGATAAGGGATGAGGGTGGTTGTTGGTGGGGCAGCTAGAACCATTTTTCTCATAAACCTTACATGACAGATTCGTTAGTTGATTGATCGAGGCAGGGACATTGCGACCCTTACTATACTAACATACAACCAATATCAGAAGGGATGAACACTTCCCTCATCACTTGCCCCCATCTCAGTGTTATTTTTAAATAAGAACGCTATGTACAACGACCATTACATTAATGCAAGGGGTTGAAATATAGAAAATTACACTTTGTGTTTTTGTAATTATTTATTATATGTGAGTAGGATGTTTTTTTTACAAAAGTGTTCCTTGACCTACGCCCCGAGAATTTCCTCCCATTGCTTCTTTTATCCCGGGCTTAAGAGGATTGTACCCCAGACGAAAAATAGCGACAGGATATTTTTCCTATTCCTCATTTAAAAATGTCTTTGCAAAGGGGAGATTTCAGCTTAAACGTGTTTGGAATGGAGAAATAAACACTCACCCCCTGATTTCATGTTTTTAAATACATTAAATAATGGATGAAGTTTACAGAATGAATGGCTTGTTTAAGTTTTATACTGTAAGAGCCGAGTTGCGACACCAGTCTTAGATTTGGAGACGAAGATCCTGAGGATTAGTACAAGTCCTCCCCATAATCTCCACCCCTTCGCCGCCCAATGGCCACCCTCAGGAAGTGCACCACATGATGAATGGGACAAGAGAGCCGGTGCTGAATCTGCTGTTGAGAATTACAAGTGACCAATCACTTTTACATTATAAAGCATATAAATAATTATACAAGATGCTAATTAGGCCAGTACTTACCTACGGTGCAGAAACATGGGTTATTACCAAAACTGAAGAGGATAGGCTACTTAGGTTCGAGCGGAAGATTCTTAGGAGGATCTTGGGTCCTGTTCAAGAGGCACCGGGACTATTTAGAATTAGACGGAACGATGAGATTTACTCATTATATAAGAGCGTGAACGTAGTGCAGTTCATTAGGGCTTTAACATTAGGTTGGGTTAAAGAGCAGGAGGGATAGTATCGGAAATACTATCCAGCAAGCCTGTGGGTAAGAGAAGGCAGGGTAGACCTAGGCTAAGGTGGGCGGACGAGTTCTATAAGGTAGTTAGGAGTTTAGGAATTAATAACTGAAGGAGAATGAAGTGGATGATGCTGGTGCGGGAAGCCTTGGTTCAACACTGAACTGGAGTGCTTATGATGATGATGAAAGCATATAAAAAAAAATATTTTAGAATATTTTGTACCTAAATTTGTATAAAAAAAATATTTTGAGAATATATTTGCTTAAATATAAATAGCCGAATTCCCAATTCGAAACGAAAGGGAAAAAATAGTGGCCGACCGAAAACAAATATAGGCAACAAGGCTGTCCGAGTGATAAAGTTGGCAACACTGGGCGGAGACGGCGGTGGCCTAATGGAAATTCTGCGGATTTTTTTAACCCACCTACCACCCACAACACAACCTACGGAAGTCCGTTTCCTCCATTTGTTTTGGACTAGAAGGTGGTGGGTATTTCCGTAGTGGATCGCTGCACCTTGCCACTTTCCCACGATATACCTTCTCGAGTAATGTGATACATACAATACATCCCCCTTTTACCCCTCTACGCACGACCAACCGCTTCACCGTAAAATACAACAATTATTTTACACAAAAAAGAAAATCATTTTGTATTGAGGAAAATATTCAATTAAATTCAAATCAGCACATTTTTGTACGAGACAAGTAACAATTAACAATGAAACAATTAATTTTACAAATGTAAGTAGAATTGTTGATAGTCTATATAAATAGATTTTGATGTCTGTGTGAAATAATAATTTTAATTTAAATCATGATTTAAAAAAATATAAAGACGCGTGGCCACAAATACTGCGATCATGGGTTCAAATCCCGCTCAAGTCAATTTTTTTTAAATTGATTTGATCGGTTATTACGACTGGGAGATCGGGAATAATATTAATAAAATCTATTTTGATCGTTTTGATCCATATTTACTCTGATTTCCTGTATTGTAAGGTAAATACTGATTATTAAGTCGGTGACCTGTGTAACTAGTAATAGTTGAGATCACCGAAAGACAATTAACACGTTGTTGTGTATAAAAAACCTTATTAAAAACCCTACTATTCAGTGTCATTTATCACACAAATCGTATATGTAGTTATAAAGTAAATGTATTTTTTTAGAATTATTTTCCATAGAATAAAATTAGATTGACTATATTATGGTCTCAAAAATTGATAAAATTTATTTGTTTAGTTATTTGTAACTTCCACAGTAATTTTATAACGGAGTCTGAGTACTTTCGACCACTAACTTATATACCCGTCGTAATAACCGATCAAATTAATTTGAATTTTTTTTATTTGAGTGAGATTTCAACCCATGGCCACAGTATTTGTAGCCACGCTTCTTATCCCCTAAGCTATTACGTTGGTTAAGTTGTATCTTAATAAGTAAGTGTTAAAATGATCAATCTTAATTAACGGTTCAAGTTTGTTCGCAATTATCGTATCGACAGTACGGAGGGTCCGGAGTAATCGGCTTGGGGATAGGCAGCAGGTGATTTAGCATTTATAAACGAACCCCAATCAGAGTACGAGGATAAGAGTAGTTGTAAAATGATGGTCAGCTGTCTGTATTGTAGTGGCGATAGTATTCCGCGAGGAGTTGTAGTAATGCACGAGCCGGTCCTGGTGACGGATGACTCCAGCCCTGGTTCCTGAGGGACACAGCCGTTTTAAATTGCAATCGTGGAAATGCATTCTCCTGCCTCATTCTTCCAACGACCGCTATGTATTGCTTTAAACAAGTTTCAAACAGATAGCCAATCCATTGGACTGGATACATAAGGCTCTTGTGAAAAGGCTGCAACGGGACACCTTCACACCTCACATAATAAATACACTCACACCGACAACCAGATGGAACATCCTCACAACCTTGTTTTATAGCTCACTAAGCTGACTGGAAGGACCCATTGATCTCTTTACTTCAAATATATTTAAAAACTATAAAAAAATCTAGGATTAGTAATTTAAAATAGGGAGACACCCTCCGAACGTAATTACTCGGGCATTTTATTACACTCCAGAAATCAAAATAAAAACACATACAAGATATTTTTTCTCGCGTTTTAGGTATTCATCATTCTTTTTATTAAATTTATTGTTATTTTCAAGTGGATTGATTCATCATAAGCACTCGAGTTCAGTGTTGAACCAAGGCTTCCCGCACCAGCATCTTCCACTTAATGCTCCTCCAGTTATTAATTCCTAAACTCCTAACTTCCTTATAGAACTCGTCCGCCCACCTTAGCCTAGGTCTACCCTGCCTTCTCTTACCCACAGGCTTGCTGGATAGTATTTCCGATACTATCCCTCCTGCTCTTTAACCCAACCTAATGTTAAAGCCCTAATAAACTGCACTACGTTCACGCTCTTATATAATGCAAGTGGATTGATTAATTATCATTAAATTGAATCTCATAACATAATATTGTATAAAAATGTCGTCAATTCCAAAATTGTGGATAGGATAGTAAGAAAGACATAATTTGTTTGTTATTTTTTATTAATTTTCTTCTCTATTTAAAAAAACTGTACTATTATCTATTAAATAATTTATGTAATAATTTAACGAGTATGATCGTCATAGCGCCTGAAGCTTGTGATTCCTAGGCGTACGTCACCGTAAACTTACACCGTAAAGACAGTAATAGAGTTGGTTTGCTGTACTTTTGATCAGTTTTTTATTAATTAATGCCTCACCCGAGGCATAGACGAGGCATTAACTAACAAAAAACCGATCATAAGTGTAGCTAAGCATCTCTATTATGGTGTACGTTTACGGTGACGTATGCTTGAGAATCCATTACTTTAGACCTGTCTCTCAACCATAGCTTCATCTCAGGCTTGGTTTGGTTTATATAATAAAACATTAATATAAGAACATAATAAATAAGAAATATTGATAGCATTGTACCTACACATTTTGATAATATTTATTTACATATTTTTTCTGACAGATGATCGATACTAATAAACAAATTGAAATAATTGTGTGGAAAATATTGCATGATTTTTCTACGGACTATGATGAGTGAGTTAGAGTTATACAAAATAAATATTATTTTTTAATAAATTTCAGGGGGTGTATAAAATCATTTATTAGTATGTTATTAATATATGTATATTGTATAGTGGGTATGGTTCAAAGCAATGTTTGATCTAGCATGACTTCCTTCCTGGTGCAGGCTGACGAGGGTAGAGACCAAGCGGACCAGGAACAACCCTGGGGACATCCAGTCCGGAAATTAAAACTAATAACTCAAAAGTTTCACCCTGCCACGTCTCAATCCTGTCCCAAGATACCAGCCACCTAGCTGGAACCTCCTATTATAGTACTTATTCAATTAAAATTGACACTTGTCCACAAAAGTTCCACAAAAGACAATTGTTGTTTTAAACAACATGATATAATATATCTTTTTTTTTCAGGGGAAGTGGTCTATAATCAAATTCAGCCATTTTTTAATACACAAACCAATATGTTGCCATTAAACATTATGACAGGACAATGTGGATCGTTACGCAGATATGGAGAGAGAAGTCCACTGTCAATACTAAACAAGATGGAGGCTGATTCACACACAATGGACATCGAACCTGATATCTGATGATTGATGCTTTCAGAAACAACCATCATTACCGCACACATCTTTTGACTGTCTGTGCCTCTCAAACTATTGATCAATCAAACGCTACTTCAATATAAAAAAAATGTAATTATTTTTTTTTAAATTAAAAATTGGTTGTAAATAAGTAATTTGTATTAATTTGTTCGCAGGAAACGTGCGATTCGTGGGGGATTATTAGTCATTTTTGAAAAATCGACAGCAGATGTAAAAACTGACAACAGTTTCCTCAGAATAATCTTCTAAACATTAACAAAAAACACGAACTGGAGTTTATTTTCTTCGAAACTATGGACTAGATATATAAACCGCACATTTGTAAAAATAAATAAGAAGGATGCTTATTCTAACCCATAAATTATACCAGACTTAAAATAATTATACTATGAAAATACTTCCTACATGATTTTTAGCCGATGGACGCTTTTTTAACATTCATCGCAATATTTGATTAATAATTTCCTATTGGATTTTAAGTAAAATAAATCATGAATTTAACCAGATAGTTACTTTTACTCTAAGTTAGTTATATTATATTTTGAAATAATATTTTTACAGCCATTTTAAAATTCGTAATATGTATTTTTATTATTATTATACAATTTCTTTATTCAATATAATTTGCGTACAATGTTTTGATACATTATGATTTGTTGTTACAATGTTAAGTTTATAGACTTAGTCTTTTACTTATTTTAATACGGAGTATAATTAATTGATATTTAAAATAACTAATAAGTCATAACATAATTTATGGGAAAAAATACAAAAACCCACTTGTAGAGCGTAATATGTATAATATAAGATTACATATTTAGCAGACCTAGTCCAAGTGGATGTTGTGAATTATTTTGACCTATTCTAGGTCTGCAACGATTATTTTATTATTTACACTTATCCTAATTATTATATTCATGGGACAAACTATATAGATGAATGCAAATTTCACAAATAGTAATTTTATTATGTTTCTGTTAATATCAGAAAATTCAAAAAGAATAATACATTTTACCACATAATAAAATAATATGTACATATCATAAAAATGTATGCCGTGTAGTGCTCTACAATTAATTAAGCTATTGAAATTCTTTTTTTTCACCCTCTTCGCCAAGTTTATATAAATTTAAATTAAATTATAGTATTCTATATGCTCTTAATCATTGTCTACTTTATCTTCTATTCGATTTTGATAATTTATGTTTACAGATTCTATCACCTCAATACAATGAACTACACGTACTCTTTTATAGACTTTTTTTAAACATAACCAAGATAGATCGAGCACATTTATTGTATGATTTTAAAGACTCCAGCTTATTTATTTATTATCAAATAATATGGTGGGTGTATAAAAGTGAAAGTGCGCCTTGGTCCAGTTGACATCCTCCAGTGGCAAACTTTGACAGCCACCATGAGTTACGACTTACACCACATTGTATTATTACAATACAGAAATACTAGATATTGAGCCTCTGTATTAGCTCTAGCTTTACTTGCCACTGGTTCTGTTTATCATTTTGGACTTTTTCCTGGCTGAATCCGTCGTAAATTTGCGCTACGATTCGAAATGCAACCATTTTGATTTATTTCAATTTACCGACGCAGTGACTCTCTAAAGGGGTGTGCATTTTTATCACACAAACAAGGTGTGTATTTTTTTAATTAAATAATTTAGCACTTAAATTAATTGAATATGTTTTATAGATACCGTTATTTTTTTGGCATAACAGATGCTTGGCTTAATTTATGTATAAGAGTGGATTAGATAAAAAATAAAATCGAAATAATAAATGTGAAAAATAGTTAAAATAATTTGTATATATATTCTGCTTTTAATTGTAGCTCTGTTGATTTATTGTAAATATACTTATTGGTATTATAATTAATTAAAAATAAAATTACACTTATAAGTTTCACTTTCTATTTATTTACCGAAGGTGCTTTATATAATAACCATACACTTAATTACAATGCTTGGTAAAAGAAAAAATAAGAACATATATTTCTAATAATATTTAAAATATATGTACTTCATAATAACTATAATTATAATAATTTATTTATTAATATGTAGAACATGCTGTATAGTATGAATATGACGACCACCCCTGATGCAGTCCCACGTCATATCGGAGTTACTTTTGTAAGAATAAAAAATCATCACCACCCCCAACTCCCACCCCCAAAAGCCACCCACACATGTGACATAAATCCACGTTAGCCGCCGAAAAAGATATGTCCACCATATTTAACAACGTTGATGTGCAAGCGAGTTCTGCAACCAACCAAGCTTGCATATATTCCGTATAATAATAGTAGTATTATGTGTACTTCAACAACTTGCATACACTGCATATTATATTTTGAAAGTATGAAATATGGCATGTTTAGATCGATGTTATTTAACATTATATCAAATTTTATTTTATATATACTCAAGAAAGGATTATATGAATCCATGATTCATAAAAATTGATATAGTAAATGATTGTAATGAAATTTGATATTGACAATGACTTAATTGAATGTCATAGACGGCTCTTAGATATATTATATGTAAAGATTGAAATCATTTATTAACATTTTAGAAAGCAAGATCATCTTGTTTTTTATGAATACCAACTTAGTTAAATTGTCAAAAAATATGCAATTAATTTTCAATAATTTATTAGAAATTAGCTCGTTGGTATATTTTAAAAAGGTTGTTAAATGAATGCTGTTTCGGTGGTTTTTAATAAATTCCAATCAATATATCCCAGTGGTTGTTTTGAAAATATTCTAAGCTCTAGGAATATTGTATGTTTATATCATATTTTGACGATTTTGAGTTAGGGATGCATTTGTATATATTTTTTATTACTTTATCTACTGAGAAAACGCACTAAGTCGTATCATCAATAAATATTTCGGGAGAAAAATAAATAACTAAGTCAAATTTACACTTTTAGTTTCTGTTGATTAGTTATTTCTAGTAGTTAAAATAGAGGTATTTATTATAATTGTGTTACTTATTCCACATCCACATCGTAAAGTATTCTAATATATACCATTAGTTTATAGTTCTGTTAAGACTGTGACTTTTTTTTCACTAATTCGCCATTATCTCAAAACATATATGCAGGCTTGATGATGAAGGGTCTCCAAAAATAACTAGGTACCAACCAAATAGTATAAAATAACTAGTGAAGCTTACTTTATTTTTAACTCATGATTTTTCCATAGATTACTACAAATATAAAAACCTTGTATTATTAATGATTATGTGCCAACACCTATATTTTAGAGTGGATATGTATGTTGTGTAGGGATTGTGGCGGTCCGAAACATTTTTGCGGCCTTAAATCATATTTCCAGTGGTGTTTACTGTGGTGTTTCCCATTAATTCATGGTGGCGATATGAAATTTCAGTCGTTCAAAAGGGATGCGACGTGTTTTTCAGCGAAATTAGCCTCGAAACCGACACAATGAATATAATGACGCGTAATGCTATGATAATGTCACTTGAATATTACAACACAACTCTTCACAAAGAATAAAGAATAAAGCAAATTCATTTTTATTAAAATATCTAATAATATACATTTGTATAATATTATTTAATAATATTTGCTTTAACCTAGTACTCGTATGTACCTACCTAATAAAACTTTGTTGTTTCAATTTAGTTTCCTTTGCATTCAATTTTCCTTTGCATGCTATTTTCATACTTTAAAGCTTAAAACTATTACATTAATTATTTTAAGACTAATGTTGAGTGCATATTTGATGTAAAATTCCAAGTCCAAATTTAAATTAGATTCAAGCCAAAAATTTTAAAATAACTTCAATGGCACAATCAATATGCAGGTAATATAAACCTATTTTTTTATTAATAAGAACAACATATAATTATTAATTGAACTTAAATCTATATATTAGATTGTTAAATTAAATACACAATAATTTTAGTGGGAAAAATTAACTCATTATATTTTTTTGTAAGCGCTTTTGTATATAAACGAATTTTCTTAATATATTGCTGCCTATCTTAAATATTATATACCAGCATATTATATTTATATTATATAAACACTAACCTAATAATAATTTTTGCCATAAGCTAACTTTTAAAATCTAAAACACTGGCGATTTGAGGACTTGGTGATTATATTCAGGAGAATAAATTGTGTAATTATTATACCAACATATTACTATTGTATGTATTAATTCAATTTATTTATTTGAGAAAATTTTTATAACAAATTGATGGCTCATAAATTTCTCTTAAATTGAGATAATCACACATGTGCCTGTTACATAGAATAACCTTTAGTAGAACATTCAGTTAAAGGTGTTTTAATTTAAGCACCGGTGTATTTTCACGCCGATCTCGAAATGAACAATAATTACCCTATGAACTAATTTGACGCATTTTTATAATATTAACAAGTCTAAAAGGTCTCCCCCAACGTTGATTACCCATACGAGGTATTTTGACATGAAATAAATTACTCTGTGTATTATAAATAGGTAATTCAAACCAAAATGTAGGTATATAAATCGATGGAGTAATCTTTTTTCACGAACAATGTTAAAATTAAAACAAATTTAAAACACAATAGGCGGTAGTAAAAATTTCACTTTTTTTTAAATGTTTTAGTTTCGCGTTTCAGTACAAATTTTGTGTAAAAAATCAATTTTAAATGGATCTGCGTTAACTTTTATTTGAATAATATTCTCGTGTCTCACTTGACTAAATCACCATAAATATTTTTGTTTGTTATATTCATTTTTTCTATGTATAAAATGTTTTAAATGCGCAACAATAGATTATAAGTACCAGCAATTATGTGTTATTAAACACCTACATTGACAGAGAAATTGATTGCTCTTTGCGAAATTAAAACATTATCACTATAATTTATCTTAAAAATTTAATAAATCATTGTAATTTAAAACGAGTTTCGCACTAACCGGTTATTCTTATACCTATTATTAACAATTGTTTAAAAACTAATTATTCACTTTATTTTATATTATTATTATTGTTAAAATTTATTTATTCTGTTTAAATTTGGAGGAAATGGCTTTATATCGAGTGTAAAAAAAAGTCTTGACAGAACTATATAATTATAGTATATATTTGAATAATTCACAATGTGGTATAAGTCAATGACTTCTTTTATCTTTACAAATTTATCACAATTATAAAAAAATACCTTTATTTTAACTACCAGAACTAACTAACTAACAGAAACTAATAATAAATTTGACATAGTTATTTTTTTTAGCACCGAAAGTTAACAAAATAAATAATATATCGGGGGTATACTGCCAAAATATTTCATAGTTTTGAGATAATGGCGATTAGCGAAAAAACAAAATCTTAACAGAACTTTAAATTTATGGTATATATTTGAATAATTTATAATGTGGTATAAGTCAATGACTTTCCAAATATAACACAATTATAAAAAATACCTCGATTTTAACTACCAGAACTAAGTTAAATTTGTTTCTCCCGAAATATTGACGATACGAGTAAGTGCGTTTTGGCAGTAGATAAAGTAATAAAAAATATATACAAATGCATCCTTAGGTCAAATTATGACTTAGTGCATTTTAGTAGTATACCCTCGATATTATGGGTATTTGAATTTTGTTCTTGTATTCGTATTTTCAGTTTTTTGCATACTTTGGGTTGGGTTTAAATTAAAAAATGAATTATTATGACTTCACTAAATTGAGCAAAGCACCTAATCAATATTTTTCGTCTATGTAGGTAAGTTCTTACTCTAAGTATGTAGATAATTTATATATTTTTTATAATTTCTCTAATGATCTTTTAAATGTGATATCTTCATAAGGCTGTAGTTATACATGTGTAGTGAAAAAGTATACCGAAATTGAGACAACAAAAACGTTCCGGCCCCAATCAAGATGGGCTCTGTTACCGAAAAACCAGTTTGGAAGAGGCGGACCGCCTCTGCCCACAAAAAAGAGTCGGGTTTGTTGTTTTTTTTTTATTTGGTCGGCTTTTGGAAGGGAGAGCTGGTGGCAGCCATGACAGTCATGGCCAACCAACAGGTTCCAGACACCATGCTGAGGCCCGACCTAACAAAAGGCCCCTAGTTCTAGCAAAATGGCCGTTCTTCCCCCATATACTACTTCTATTATCATAAATATGTAAAAGCTTGCACAGTGGGGACACTATGCAACTGACTGGGGGGTGGTTATCATATTCGGCTATGCTTTCATATAAGGAATGATGTTTTAATTGGAATACCTTTGGTTATCGGCCCAATAAAAAATGTCCTAATCAATTGATTACCTACATTTTATAGAAGCTTATTAGCTAGACTAATACTATTGTCTTATATTATTTTTGTTATATAAAAATATTTTTTACCACAGAACCGAATATAATATATATTTTTTCCCTTTTGTGACGATTGTATCATTAAAAATATATTATTTTATCAATCGGCGCGCGGTGATCTAGTGCGTGATTATTGGATTAATTATTTATATTTACAATATTCACATTGCAATATTTTTTTTGTATTTTATATTTTCTTTCATCTAAAAATGCTCTCACAAGCGTTTATACGATATCAAATTAAATTAAATTACATCTGGTCTTTTTTATTAACCTATTATACATATGTATGTATGTATAATATAAAAAAGCTCCCACGGGTCGGTTTATCAATAATAAATAATATATTAATTATGCTTTAAATATTCAGTATTTTTTATTAAAAGCGTTATATTATGATTGAATTTATTCGTATAAAATATAACAAATAATCATACATATTCCCTGGATTTTGGGAGGTATATGTAGTTATTATGGAAATTATTGACTTCGGAATTGCTCTATACATAATTCGTAACCGGTGAACGCACTTTTTAAACATTTATCGTAAGATTTGATTGCTTGTTATTTATTTTATTTGAAGTAAAATATATTGATAGTGTAATCAGATAAGTAGTTTTTGATTGAAAAAATATTTTATAAGCGCATTCAAGATATTTTTTATTTTGATAATAAAAACAATGTTTATCCAGGAATAGTATTTATATATAAAAGGATATCCGGTACCAGCTGTGACATTCCTTAGGGACCCTCCTTGAATATTATATACAACCAAATCTAAACCGATACCACCAACTAAAAATAGTCCCTTTGATAAACAAACTTAAGCCTAAGTGGCTCTTATTTACAAGAAACCCTAAAATTTAATAAAAAATATAAGTGGTTTATTTATAAACGGTGTAATTGCAGTTGGTGGTGATATCAAAACATCTCAATTCCCCTTTTAGGAATGACCCGAAGGCAGTAATTTTAATTAATACTTTAGCATAGTACTTGCGGTGGTAGATTTGCTTAATCGTTACGATGTAATTCTTTTGTGAGGAGGGGAATCGTTTTGATAAATTGGATCACGAAATACCATTTTTCATTGTCACTGCAACCATGATACACCTTTACAAGGGCCGCTTCGATAGTAAATTGAAATTAGCGGGTTCACTATGAATAATCGCTATGACGGATTAAATTATATTTTACACAATCTACTCACGATAAGACGACAGATCGGATCGACTCGAATTGACAAACTGACTCGTCCAAATCTGCAAATACGTAAAACCGAATATGCAAACAAAGGGTTTCAAGAATCAAGGTGACGATCCATCAGATAATCGCAAAGTATTGTAGTCAATAGCTTTGTTTGTGCGAAATGCGGTCCAGGTATTTTGCAAATTCGACAAGAGAAAGGACCTGAAAGTGAAAGAGCTGAAAGGACAACAGCGAGTGAAAGGAATAAACTCTTTTATAATGAATTACTTTCACGGCTGGAAGCCATTCACAATACTATCCCTAACAATGCGTTTGTTGTATGAAGAAAAGTATTTGATTTGTTTGAATTGTGACCCTGAAGACCAGAACTAATTGGGATTGTAAAGGTTTAGTATTATCGCACTAACATTTTGAACGAGTAAACCACAATCTGAAATAATAAAAAAATCTGCATAAAGTATGTACAGTTTCTGAGTTTGCAGTTTTATTACAATCTTTCAACGAGCACTGTCTTAAAATTAATTCATTTCCATATATGAAATAACAGTAGGTAGTAGTAGTAATAATAGCAATATCATACAAAAATATATTTATTTACTCATAAATTTAATTCATACCTATAAATGATTAAGCAAGATATTTTTGAAATTCTAATAAATTACAAGGTGTTTTTCTTCGACACACATATTTTTCAATATGAATATCAACTCTTCATTATTAACTTTGTATCTACCTATTTTTTAATATTATATAAATTATTATTACCTACAAAACTCAAACTTTTATATTGAAGATGCGGGTAGATTTTTTTGTTGTTATGGGAATAAAAAATAATTGAATACTAGCGAAATGAAGCATGGCTGGCACTAACAGATAAATTAGACTCTAAATTAATAAATTATTGAATATTGTAATGCACTTGCGAAACTCAAAAATTGATTGGCTATTTTAAACGTTCAACAGAGATATTTTTGTACGATTTATCCGGTCGATGAATCGAGTAGCCCTCCGGGATATCTCAATTATTCCACTCTGAAGGTGAGTCAATTAAAATGATGGCCTCTCATATGATATTGGTATTCGTGTCCTATATTGGTAACTTTCATTTTATATGTTTAAATTTCCAATAGGTTGGTTGTGGTAGAGGCACGCGTAGGTACCGTAAATACGATGATGGTGATAATGAAATATAGTTGTCGGAGTATTTCCTGGAACATGACCGTGGTTGTGGTATGATCAGATTCTCGTGAAAGAAGCCATTATGTGTTTGGGAACGAGGCATAAAGAACCTACCGAGTACCAAGTACCGATACCGATACCGGGTCACTGTCCTACTATTACACTCACTTCTCTCAATACTACGTTTGTTCGATATTACACACATTCCATTTCATATTGAACCGTTAAGGATATTCATTTAAGGGTGAATTAAATTAGTCAAACAACTGAAGTAACGAAAGTAACCACATTATAATATTTTATACAAGACATTATTCAACCCATGTATTTTATAAATCAAACTTTTTATAAGTCAAACTTATTAAACCATTATTACACAACAACGTGTGTCGGTGATCCTAACTATTACTAGTTACACAGGTCACCGACTTAATAATCAGTATTTATCTTACAATACAGGAAGTCAGACTAAACCTGGATCAAGAATATTGATCAGGATTTTATTATTATCATTCTAGATCTGCCCAGTCGTAATAAAACAAAATAATTAGTACAACTATCAATTTAATTTAAATTGAATAAAAAATCATGCATTTACTAAGAACTATAAGTTATGAACCAAAAGCTCCCAAAACTATTTTTGATATTTTTTTAAAATTATTGTTTTTTTTAAAACTCAAATATTAATATTTGACTATCGTGCATTTATATTATTGACCTCCATTTTAAAACAATAAAAAATGATAATTTTAAAGAATATGTTGGTACCAACGAATTTCTGCGCTCACTCAATTTGATTAGAAATGGATTTGAGATGGATGAAATGATAAAATCATTTGACCAATTTGCCGTTAAATTAATAAAGGAATAAATTTAAGGATATTCTTAATTTTAAATAGATACACATATAATAAACTTCGTATTTCCCTTTATGCCAACCCACCTACATTAAAATGTACGTATATCAATCAATATTATTTATTGATAATTTTTTATACAAATTTAATTACATTTTCATGCAATTTCCATCATTATGAAAAATCTATCTTTGATTTTTTTTATTAAATTTAGGTCTTGGAAAAATATTTAGAATTTAATTTTAAATGAATTGTTGGGTTACTTATTCGTGTGTTGTAGTTTTCAAGATATCCATCGATACTTTCTATGTTGTTTTGTGGTCGGTCTACGACTGTGACGGTCCTTTTGATTAATTATAGTAACGGACAGAATATTGATCATCATATTGCCGTATTATCGTTATTATAAGAAGCTGGCATATCTCAGTACAAAGTAAATTTATCATCAATCACCGACCAAGTTACCGGCCGCCATACACGCCTCCCCCACAATCCACTAATTTTCACATTAAATATTTTAATAGTGAAATAAATGTGTATTGATACTCTGCATCGATAATGAAAATACATGTTATTTTTATTCTTAATAAATATTAATAAAGTGTTTATTTGCGTCTCGTATTACAAGACTAAATGCGTGCCGCAACGGTAACACAAATTAATATTAATGATGGCGAGCAAATTTCTATCAATCAAACTGTCTCAATATTCTAGACAATGGGGATGGGCATCCAGTCACTTCCTCAGTCCAGGTTTAGACAACTGTTTTAAAAATATGTTTGAAACTAGATCGTGTGATGGGTTTTTATTTAAGTAATTTCCGCGGCCACAACATAATTCTCCCATTAATAGAAAATTTAATTAAAATCTCGGCATCCACAAAATATTTTAAATGTACAATTACACGGAGACAATTTTAATTAAGTTTATAGCCATCGGTCTTTTTTATAAATATTTCATAATATAATGTAATGATAATCTATGTATATAACAGAAGAATGAATTATAGAATATATTCAGACGATTGCTGCACTATCATCACTGCAACTTGGGATCCCCCGTAACGCTCTAGTGGTACTGCAGTAAGATATAATAATATATGTGTTTATAAATAAAATAAAATAATTTGATTAAATTTTTGAGCCTACGTATGGTTCATTGAAAGTATATTTTTATAGGTTTATTAATATTTTTGTATATATATGTATGTATATATATATATATATATATATATATATATATATATATCTTTTATATAATTATAAATAAAAAAAGGTTCAGAATGTATGGATAACGAAAAGAGAACAATCGTTTATAACAGGCGGCGCAGATGTTGCGGCTCTGATAAAATTATATCGGGATCGATTTATAATTAAATTTCATGGATACACTAACTGTAGCCAATACTTCTTCACGATGCTACCTTTCAAATTCATCATATATAAAATCAATAATTATAACGGTATATTTTTATAAGTATTGATGCATATTTCGCCTTGGAGACAAGGTTGGGTTGGAACTAACTAAGACGACACAATCTCAGACAATATGTCACTGTTATAAGACTGAACAAAGACTATACTGTTTCATATCGGTGATGCATTTAACCCGAGATAATAATTTCATATCAGAATAGATTGCTTTAGACACGAGCCAAATTACAATCTCATCTTGCAATATAAATTGAAACTTTGTCATTGATTTATTTACCGACTCATATAATATGGAGTTTCGTCAAATTTTACCAGGACAAACACATGAATTCGGATGAAATTGAATTAATGAAAGATCTCTTAAAATTCTAGGAAATAAATGTGACATTTTAATGATTTAATTTCATTTTATTTTGAGACCTCGAATTTATTAAGGCACTTTTTTTAGAACTTTTGCCTAAAAATGAAATGAGAAAAAAATTTAGTCAATTGATTGCACAAATTAATTAAGCACTGGACATATTTCGTATTACTGAAAATTGTTTTATAATTTCATAATTTAATTACATACTTTACATGCCAAAAAAGATGGAAGGAAACACACTTGAAATTCTTGAAATTCTTGTATGGTAACTTTAAATGAGGCGTAATCACATTTAGACAAATATCGTTTCTATCTTTTCATTTGACTAGTGAGTATGATTGTCATGGCGCTTTAGTCTTTCCAATCATATTCGGATTGTTTTGTTAAAAATAAAATAAAATATATTTCCAAATCACGGTCACTTGAACCTGTACAGCAATCCACTACTGAAAAATTTTACACATTGGGTAGACTTGGTTTTTCAAATAATATACCGCATACCATATGTTATTTAGTTCGACCCCGAAATATTTTAATTATTTGCTCAGGGTGTTTGGTTGACTGTAGTAGATAATACCCAATTTTCAAATAAATAAATAAAATGAATCATCAATTGATTTCATAAAATGAAAAATGACCATACAATATAAAGGATTATAAATTGCGACGATAACAATTTAATGGTATATTAAATATTGAATTACGACCTGCAAATAGAATGGCTCAATTATGTTCCCATTAAACTCATGCCAACACCATTAAGATTGTCAATTCGAAGAATCAAAGACAAATTATGCTTAGAAATTAATTGATGATTGTAATTAAAATACTGAATGTTTTTTATTAAATATAAATAATGAATTTAGAAGTGTTCGCTTCTATTGTTCATATTATATTAATAAGACGTGTTATAACACCTTGGTTAATATCATGGTTAATTTCCTACCTGTAAATGCATCATTTGACATGATAAACCCAAACCACTTTATCTCAGACGAATGCCAAAGAAAACAACCACCAATCTGATATACAAACTTCAAAAGGTCAAGAAATAGTGTTTGCCAAACTAAATATTTCATCACGAAAAGTAGTTATAAATATATAATAAGTCCACGTCCCTTCACATGAAATAATATTTAATAAAGATTTATTCCACACAATATAATTACATCGTTTTATTGATGCAAAAACAACGACGGTCAATTTCGTGAGCATTAATTAAAATTTCACATTTTCCCCTATTAAACGAAGGCCGTGTTCACTATAAACCAGTTTTGAGCAATGTTAAATTCTCATATTATAAGAAACCATCAAACGATAACCATCGACATTTTGCCACACAGCAATTTTCTCCTTTTTCTTATGCAAATTAATTTATTAATGATGCAGAAAAATAAATATTTTTAAACACATTTCTCTTGAGAAGTTATCCCATTATTGTCTGGCGGATCATCGGCTGATGCAAATTAAGTCATTATGCAATTACGTCGATAAAGCAAAACATGCATAAAACACAAGCACTCATTTTGAATATTTTACGAAGTATATTTACTTGAATGAATTTAAAAAAAAATAAGACATCAAATTACTCGGATATCTAAGTTATATTTTTACTAAACAAACGAACAATGAAATCCTTTAAATAACGTATATAGGAAATTTATCAGAATTATTAATAAAAATAATGAAAATATCTTTCATTTGTATTTTATTATTTTCATCAACATCTCTTATTATTTATAAGCATTTTAAAAATTATATATATCATATGTAAAACCTACATTATAAACATCAAGTTCTTACTATATTAATAACTTATTCAACTGTCGAAGAAAACTTTAAATGAATTATTTCTGTAACCTTAAACTAGATTGATCCCATATCTATTAATGTATATAATTATTTAATTAAGACTTAAGGCCGCAATAATTGAAAGGAAATGCTTCTTGGAAAGGGGTGGTGATTAAAATCCTAATTAATTAAGAATGCAGGAATACAATAGCATAGAAAATGATTTTTAAAAAATTCATAGTGTTTAATTTAATGGATAATTTATTGAGGTTAGTATTTATGAAGCGTAGTTAACAAGAAGATGGTGATGCGATAAGACAGGTAGAACAATGAATTTTAATACCTATTTGCAGTCAATTATACAGGCCTAATAATATAATAGCTAGACTCCTATATCATATTTTTAATTGTGAATAATTGCTTATTG